>JACXGI010005090.1:0-49165 GCA_016801175.1 Esox masquinongy | reverse complement strand
AGATCCAGGCCCAGTTCAGCAAGGAAACCCACATTCCAGTACTCTGCCAGTTAGATCCAGGCCCAGTTCAGCAAGGAAACCCACATTCCAGTACTCTGCCAGTTAGATCCAGGCCCAGTTCAGCAAGGAAACCCACATTCCAGTACTCTGCCAGTTAGATCCAGGCCCAGTTCAGCAAGTAAACCAATGAAAACAATCACTTGCGGCCACGCTAACTCAATCGTTTTTTCTTTTAAATCTGATAATGAATTGCACCCAACGAGTATCCCAGTTCTAGAATAGTCCCTTGTAGGAAGGAGAGTGGATGCACAGCAGTGGAACTGGCTTTGAGGTTTCAGATTTATGTTTGAGGGACCTACGTAAATCTGAAAAGACTTGGATAAAGATGTAGACAACAGATAATTGTGCCACTTTGCCCTCTGAAACATGACAGGTGTTAAAGGTAAAGTCACACAGGCAACATGACAGGTGTTAAAGGTAAAGTCACACAGGCAACATGACAGGTGTTAAAGGTAAAGTCACACAGGCAACATGGCAGGTGTTAAAGGTAAAGTCACCCAGGTAACAGGACAGGTGTTAAAGGTAAAGTCACACAGGCAACATGACAGGTGCTAAAGGTAAAATAACAACAGGCAACATGACAGGTGTTAAAGATAAAGTCACAGTCATCTACAGAACTTGAATGTTTTTTGTTGCCTAAACACTAGTCAGATTGACGCATTTCGAATACTTACATAAAGAAGCCTGGTCCAGGTTTGGGCCCTCTGAGGAACACACCTGACTCACCCCCGGGTGGCTGCTGAGACCGACACACACTGCTCCCCTCCCGCTGTTGTTCTGTCTCACTCGTCTCATCTCCATTTCAGATGGTAAACCTGCTATTGGCAAAGGGAGCCAACATCAATGCGTTTGACAAGAAGGATGGCCGTGCTCTGCACTGGGCAGCATATATGGGTAAGACAGACATGCTTTGGAACATCTGAGACCATCAAACCCACGCAATGTCTCAGACAACACCAGCGCCATTTGGACTGAACTCAAGTGAGCAATGCGTCTTAGAAATCTGGCAATAAACTGAGCCGAACGACAATGCCAGCTCTCTCAAAGGATCAGTCATGTTGCTGAACACATGACGGTGGTATTATACTGGTGTTTTTCATAAAGGAGGTCTACCGAATTATGTGTTTTGGTGCGCCCCCTGCAGGTCACCTGGATGTAGTGTGCCTACTGGTCAGCCAGGGTGCGGAGGTCAGCTGTAAGGATAAACGAGGTTACACCCCCCTACACACAGCCGCTTCTAACGGTCAGATCGCAGTGGTCAAACATCTGCTCAACTTGGCTGTCGAGGTACGGGGACTCGTACGCACGCACGCCCACACACCCACACACAAATTCACGTACGTGGGCCTAAACCGCACGTGGAGTATAACGGTGACTTGCTCTTCACTCCGCTGTGACTGCAGATCGATGAGGCCAATGCGTTCGGGAACACCGCCCTTCACATAGCCTGTTTCAACGGTCAGGACGCCGTCGTCAGTGAGCTGATCGATTACGGGGCTAACGTCAGCCAGCCCAACAACAAGGGATTTACCCCACTGCACTTTGCCGCCGCGTCCACCCACGGAGCCCTCTGCCTGGAGTTCCTGGTCAACAACGGAGCTGACGTCAACGTACAGGTCTGTCCGTCTCTCTGGGCCGCTCTCTTCTCGGTCTGTCGTTCAGCGTCGGTCTGTCGTTAACCCAGTCTGTCGTTCAGCTCACCGATACTTCCTCTTTCAGAGTCGGGATGGGAAGAGCCCCCTCCACATGACTGCGGTCCACGGTCGCTTTACTCGCTCCCAGACGCTCATCCAGAACGGTAGTGTCTCTGGGTGTCTGTGAATTTCAGTTCAGTAGTCTTTTTATGTCTTCATATTATATTTTATAAGTCTCTAATAAATATTGCTTTCTTCTCTTCAGGTGGTGAGATTGACAGCGTGGACAAGGATGGAAACACTCCGCTTCACGTAGCTGCTCGATATGGTCACGAGCTTCTCATCAACACACTCATCACCAGTGGAGCTGACTGCACAAGGTGCGCGTGCGTGCGTGCGTGCGTGCGTGCATGTGTGTGTGCGCATGCATTAATGGATTAATGCTTTCAAACATTTTGGTGTAGTATAGCAAGGCACTTGGAATTCATTCATGGTTAAGACCTCTCCCTACAGACGAGGGGTCCATGGTATGTTCCCCCTCCACCTGGCTGCTATGAACGCCCACTCAGACTGCTGCCGGAAACTGCTCTCCTCAGGTAACAGCAGCTGCTGCACTTAGCCACTGACTGTTTTAGTCTTTCTCTTCTGGCCGGAGAACAGGAATGTCTTATTGCTACGTCCCCAGTGCTGAATTCCTCAGGAGGGGTAAATATTCGGCCCTGGACAGATTGGAGTCACATTGTTTCTCCAACATCAATACAAGGCAGTGGCCCTGCAAAACACATGAACATTGGGACAGCATACAGAGACCAACAAGAAGTCCGTCTGATTACTGAGATAAGAAATGACTTTGCAGATAAGAATCTCAGCCTGGGGCTCCTCTTGAAATCAGTGCTCGGATTTTTGTTTAGATAAACGTTTGGTTGTTGAAACATTTTCTGAATGTTGTTGGTCTCATGTCTGCGGGTCAGAGCTACAGAGTAGTGGGGAGACTGAGCTCTGTGAGGGAGGCCTCTACTGTAGGAATATGACATAGGAAGGCCTTTGATACTGAGTGATCTACAGTGGATGAGCTGGAGCCTGCTCTATGCGGCTGCACAGTTGTTTTTGCGCTGCAGAGACAGGCGGCCTGAACCACAGGGTTAGAGGGGTGGATTGAGGGCAATATTCATTTTCCTTAGCTGTCAGTAGCTATATCCCCCGATTTACTGGCCAGAATGGTTTGACCCGGTATGCTACAGTTCTGGACAGAGGACCAAAGTGTGACAGCTTGATAGTTATTCAAATAAAACTCTGCACGAAATTCTGCTTGCTTAACCCGCCTACTCTCTTCCTTCTTCCTTTGTTTTGTGTGCCTTTTAGAGAATGAGTACATGTAGACGTTTAAAGAGACTATGTCTCAGCGTGTGTATCTATTAGACTGTTTCAGATTGCTTGCCTTACCTTCTCTTTGTAATTCTGTCTTTCTCTGCACCAACACCCATGTTTCACCACCATCTATTTCTCCACTTCTACCAACACTCATTCATTTCTCCACCTTCACCAACACCCATCTATTTCTGCACCTGTCTGTCCCTCGCTGTTTTATCTGTGCTTCCTGCTGTGGCTTTCTGCTCCCTCCCTGTGTACATCGCCCCCTGTAGGAAGGAGGTTTAGCGTAATATATCCCCTCAGTAATGACCCCTCGCCCTCGGCCCTGTCTGCAGGCTTCCAGATCGACACCCCCGACGCCCTGGGGAGGACCTGTCTACATGCAGCCGCCGCTGGGGGGTGAGTCTCTCTGTGTCTACCCCTCTCGCTCTCTCTCGCTCTTTCTCTCTGTCAGTCTTTCTCTGTCTTACTCTGTCTCTGTCTCTCTGCATGTCTGATGAAAGCAAGAGAAATACCCACACACCGTTGCTATTGCATAATGTGTTCCTATCCACCCACTCTCCCTCTCCATCTGTCTTTTGTTGTGCAGTAATGTGGAGTGTGTCAAGTTGCTGCTGAGCAGTGGAGGGGACCACAACCGGAGGGACAAGTGTGGCAGGTGGGTTCTCCTAGGCACGGTAGAAGGCTGTTGGTGGTCTGAAGTATCGACAGGGCCGTACCGGTGGACATTGAAGTGGTATGAATTTATGGGTGTTAACAGTTAATTCTCAACGAGAATCTGGCTGACGAAAGAGATGTAGAAAGCGAAAGTGAACGGAGAATAGTGGGGCTGCATCAGCTTGCGCTCCATTTCTGTCAGTTCCTCTCTCCAGTTCCTGTGTAGGTGAGAGCAATTTCCCCCTAGTCATGTGACTCAGTTCGGTCCACTAGTCTTCTGTTTTTAGTTCTCTGAAGAGTGTGACTCAGATCAATGGCGCATTACAACGTATCCTTTTTGCATGTGTCTCAACCTCCAGGACCCCTCTCCACTATGCGGCCGCCAGTCGTCACTATCAGTGCCTGGAGACCCTGGTGTCTTGTGGGACCTGCATTAACGCCACTGACCAGTGGGGGCGCTCTGCCTTGCACTACGCCGCTGCCTCCGATCTGGACAGAAGGTCAGTTTCTCTTACCGGTCCAATTCACCCTACGCTGACCATACGTTGACTCTGCTATCAGGACGTGGCATTGTTCTACCAGGCTGATAACATCACCCCAGTTGTTGTTTGATGTTCCAAACTGCATGTAAATCAGTCCGGTATCGAAAAGCTTGATAAGACATTTTGTTGTTAATGTTCAGAGATAAAAGACCACACGGCTGAGCTAGTTCCTACAGGATATGCTGCTAGTTATCATATGTAAGTAAAAGGCTGTGCTGATTCATGGCACGGAGGCCAGCTAAAAGTAGTTGTATGGTTTTTGGTGGTGGCCATCCTCTTCAGAAGTTAGTCAAGCAAGTAGCTCCTGTTTCCATGGCAACCCATGGTTATTTCGAGGCACCGGTCAATTAGGTGTCTGTACTGACGGTGGTAGACTTGGGATTCACACCTCTGATTGGTTCAATCTCCAAAAATTCAAAGGGTTACAGTAGTACAGGCTAAGTAACCCTGAATACAACCTCTGAATAATCAGAGGAAATAAACAATGAAGATACCAACTGATTTTGATTGCACTCACACACTGTGTTTATCTTGATTGTCCCAAGGAAGCTTGTGATATCATATTTTTAAAACGTATTACATGGTAGAGTATTATGTTTTTTTTTTCAAAACCTTTTTGAAGACCGAATCATTTCAACAAAATCTTAATTGTTCAGTGTTGTCTTTTTTAAAGGCGGCGTCAGGCTTTGGAGCCGGAGAGTGAAGGGGTCCAGGCAGAGAAGGAGAAGGAGGCTGCACTGTGAGTACTCTTCTAGTTCTGGTGGGGATGACTGTCTTTGTTTATTCACACAGGAAGTCAGTCGACAACAGTGTTAAGTGGAGTTGGGTGTCCTTGCACAAGGCTCCGGGCACCCCGGACATGCCAGGGAGAGCATGCCCAAAGCTCACGGCTGAAGGGTACCGGAGCTAAATTGGAGCGGGACAGATGGCCACCAGCATTTTCCACAATGTTCCGCTCTCTAACCAAATGTTGCATGCTCTGCTGCTCGCCCAACTCCTGGTCCAGTCTGCTAACATACTGTGGTCAGCATAGATCTGTTTCAGACAGACATTATCTTGTCTCTGTCTCTCAGCTAGTTTGAATAGCTTTTGCATAATGTCAATAGAACATGGCTGTCTCTATTGAAGTCTATCTCTCCATCTACTGTTTAATGGACACGCCTAAATAAAGGTAATAAAAAAATTAAACAATATGTTGCGGAAATTATGTCCTTAAGCGCTTAGTAATTAGATGCGCAACTACCTCTTAGATTACGGAAATAAAGTGTGCCTTAGACTAGCCAGGGCAAGCTTTCAATAATGCTATTCTCTAGCTAAGTGTTGCTTACTTGCCTCACATAAAAAATAATTGTCATACAGTTAACCAAGTGTGTTTGGCCTTCACTTCATATCCTCTGAGACTTTTGAATAATAATGATGACATTAAAGCATTCACGTTTGTATGTTTTGTGATAGCTGTCTGGAGTTCCTGTTACAAAGTGGTGCTACAGCCTCTCTGAAAGACAAGCAGGGCTATAGTCCTGTCCACTACTCTGCAGCCTATGGCCACAGACAATGCCTGGAGCTGGTGGGTACATGCACACACGCGCACACACATTTGGGGTTACGTGATCCAAAGCTTTTGTCTGCTAGTTAACCACATATCTATCTAGAGCCTCAACTACAATTTCACAAAGTATCATAAAGACACACCTTCCAGATTCCACTGGAATTGCTGGTTTCGATGTGAACTGTGTGGTCTCTGGTTGTGCACTGTGTGGTCTCTGGTTGTGCACTGTGTGGTCTGTGGTTGTGCACCGTGTGGTCTGTGGTTGTGCACCGTGTGGTCTGTGGTTGTGCACCGTGTGGTCTGTGGTTGTGCACCGTGTGGTCTGTGGTTGTGCACCGTGTGGTCTCTGGTTGTGCACCGGGTGGTCTCTGGTTGTGCACTGTGTGGTCTGTGGTTGTGCACTGTGTGGTCTGTGGTTGTGCACTGTGTGGTCTGTGGTTGTGAACTGTGTGGTCTGTGGTTGTGCTTTCAGCTGCTAGACCGAGATGAGAGTCATCAGGACCCTGACTCTGGGAGCGCCCGGAGCCCCCTCCACCTTGCTGTGAGTCCTTATTAACTCCATAATGTTCACACATTATCACGTATCTGGTCTGGAAAAACATATTTTACCGGGTACACATTAGCAGACAGGCAGACAGATATTGGATAGACTATAGTATCTTCGAACAACAACAGGTAGTGTGTGTAACCGGGGCGTGTCTCACATCTCCCAGGCGTACCATGGCCACGCCCAGGCCCTGGAGGTGCTTCTTCAGGGGGAGAGGGAGGTCGACCAGGGGGACGAGGCCGGGCGTTCTCCCCTGGCCTTGGCAGCCCTCAGGGGCCACACTGACTGTGTTCACACCCTCCTGGGCCAGGGGGCCTCACCACGTACCACGGACACCAAGAGAGGCCGCACCCCAGTACACCTGGCAGGTAAACGGCATCCTTCTGTGTGTGCCTGTGCGTAAGAGAGAATTAGTTGTACTCTTTTTGTACTCATTTCTCTCTGTCTCCTCAGTGATGAACGGACATACCTCGTGTGTGCGCCTCCTGCTGGATGACCAGGACAGTGCAGACTTGGTGGAGGCCGCTGACTCCCAGGGACAGTGAGTTGACCCATCCATCCGTTGATTTAATGACACAGGCTAGGTGTTATATACACAGCGACCATTCGCGTAGATCTAAACGGCGTGTTGGACAAATAGGCTAACGGTTCCAAGTTCCGCCGTCTCCTCCATAGCCTTTCATTCATTTGGTCTCTACGAACTGGGGGTCTACTGATGTTTGTTTCCGCTCTGACTCTTGTCTTTCTGCCAGGACTCCTCTGATGCTGGCGGTGGCCGGGGGTCATGTGGATGCCGTGTCTCTGCTGCTGGAGAGGGAGGCCGCCGTCGACACAGCTGACAACAATGGCATGACCGCCCTCCACCTGGGGGTGTGTGTGTGTGTGTGTGTTTAATGTGTGTGTGTGTGTGTGTTTAATGTGTGTGTGTGTGTTTAATGTGTGACTGTGTGCAAATGGATGTGTGTGAATGTTCTGAAGCAGCTTGTAAAAAAGCGATCGCTTCGTCCGCAACTTTCCCGGTCTAAACGTTTAGAGTTGGTCCGTCTCTCTCTTCCCCCTCTCATCATTCCTTCCACCCACCCTCTCCCAGTTGCTGTGTGGTCAGGAAGAGTGTGTCCAGTCTCTGTTGGAGCAAGAGGCCTCTGTGTTGCTGGGGGACTCCAGGGGCCGGACGGCCCTCCATCTAGCTGCTGCGAAGGGCCACGCGTCCTGGCTCGCGGAGCTGCTGAGTATCGCCTGTTCCGAACAGCCGACGCCCCCTCTCCGGGACCATCAGGGATACACACCGCTGCACTGGGCCTGCTACTACGGTCAGCTACATGCCTCCTGCAGGCCCACCTTCAACCGGGCTCTTCAGCCGTGACACCCTATTGGGTTGTCCTTTGTCTTTACCAACACCTTGTACGTGAACAACCTTGAATGTGGACCAAATCTTGTTTGTCTGGCGTGTGTTCAGGTCACGAGGGCTGTGTTGAGGTACTGCTGGAGCAGAAAGGTTGTCGTTGTATCGACGGGAACCCCTTCACCCCCCTGCACTGTGCTGTGTAAGTATCCACGCGCCGCACAATGTTCCAGGGAAACGTTCTCATCCACCATGTCACCCGTAGACTTTTCTCGACTGTGTTCCGCCTCATAGGCTTCGGCGTTTACACGTTCTGTGCTTCGCTCCTCAGGATGAACGACCACGAGCCCTGCGCCTCCCTGCTGCTGGAGGCCATGGGATCGGACATCGCCAGCTGCAGGGACGCTAAGGACAGGTAGGTCATCGGAAAGCCGGTTCAGATCGACACCGGAGGTGGCCGTTCCCGAATCGACCGGCGGCTGTATCCTCACGCGCATTGTCCTCGAATTCTCTCTCAGGACACCCCTCCACGCGGCGGCGTTCGCTGGTCACGTGGACTGTGTCCAGCTGCTCCTGTCCCACGACGCGCCCGTGGACGCAGTGGACCAATCGGGGCGCAGTGCAATGATGATGGCTGCCGAGAGGGGCAGAGTCGAGGTGGCAGAGGTGCTGTTGAACAGTGCCAACGCCACTCTGGGTTTCGTGGACCAGAACGGCAACACAGCCCTCCACCTGGCCTGTAGTAGTGTGAGTGACCGTTACACGGATCAGGCTGCCGAAACTTCTTTGATGTGACATTTGTACGTAGCGTACGTCAGCACGGTGTACCGTAGCGTACGTTATAACGTAAGTATCTCACGTTTGTTTTGTCGATCCCCTCTCGCTCCGTCTCTCAGGGGAAGGAGGACTGTGTACTGTTAATCCTGGAGAAGCTGAAGGACACGGTTCTCATAGGTGCCACAAACACAGCACTGCAGACGTAAGTGCTGTTGGAGGCCACGGTTCCTGTAGCCCTGGCTTTGTTTCACTACGTGTCTGTGTGCTTATGCTTAATGAAGCGACAGTTAGGCCTTCATTTGTAATGATTTGTTTTGTAGCGTCAAATATAAGGACACTTGAAGCAAACTTCCTCATGTCTGTCCCCCCCAGGCCCCTCCACCTAGCGGCCCGTCGCGGTCTGAAGCAGGCCGTCCAGGAGCTGTTGTCCAGGGGGGCCAGTGTTCAGATGTTGGATGAGAACGGTGGGTCAATAGGTCCGGTGTGGGCACCGGATCTAACAGCATGCTGCCATTGTATCGGCTGCCTGCAGTTCTTTGGTGTTTGCATGTCAATGTAGCCAGCTAAAGCTGTCTGTGTGTCTGTGCTACGTTAGGCTAGCGGTCTGTGTGCTACGTTAGGCTAGCGGTCTGTGTGCTACGTTAGGCTAGCGGTCTGTGTGCTACGTTAGGCTAGCGGTCTGTGTGCTACGTTAGGCTAGCGGTCTGTGTGCTATGTTAGGCTAGCGGTCTGTGTGCTACAGTAGGCTAGCGGTCTGTGTGCGGTGCTATCTTCCTGAGCCCGTAAGTCAAGCATTGTCATTACGGCTTTGCCTGACACTTGTCACCTGACTAGGAGTAACTCAAGGCCCATGTCATTGTCTTAGTTTTTTATTGATTGTAATGGATAGACTGAGGTGTTCTATTGTAAGGGCCCTGGTGTAGTTCTGTTCAGGTTACTCCCTGTTGTCTGCGCTGGCTGTGTACTAATGGAATGCTGCTTTCTCCCATCGTCCCCCCCATCTGTTTTTTGTCCCGCTTTGCTCTTCGCTTCTTCCATGCCCCCCATCTTTCTGTCCCTTTCTCTATCCCTCCATCCCCATCTCTCTCTCCCACCGTTCTCTCTCTCCCCTCCTGTCTCTGTGTCACTCAGGTCTGACTCCTGCTCTGGCTTGTGCTCCTAGCAGGGAGGTGGCTGACTGTCTGGCTCTCATTCTGGCTACCATGATGCCTTTCTGCTCCCCTTGCAGCTCCGGAGCACCCTCCCCAGGTTCCCTCCTGAGGGCTTTACCCAGACAGGGGAAGGGCTCCCGGGGACCTCGCAGCCCAAAGGCCCCGTCGGGACCCTCTAGCGATGGCAGTGCTAGTCAGGGCACCAATGAAAATGACTCGGACTCCGAAACCTTTTGACTCCTACGACCAGGACCTATGACGCTGTCTCTTATCAGAACGCACGATGTCCTCAGATCAGTACTTTCCAACCACCTACCACCCCTGATCTCACATGTCCCCAGAGAACAACCTCTCAGTGGGGCTTGTACAGGACTTGATCCACTCTAAAGGCTAGAGCTTGACCCCTGAACTAAACGTGCCTGCTGGTGCTTCTCCAGATCAACCTTGGGTACTTCGTTTCAGCTTAGCTATGACAGCAGCTGAGACATTTCCAATGAAAGCCATTTTTTTTATCGTTTGCATGAATAGGACCCAGAAAAAAGAAAAGTAGAAATGTAACCTTTTTAAAAACATTTTTTCGTTTGGTTGATGTACCAAAAATGGACACAAGTTTACACTGTATACAGTATCTGTTTTATTTTTGTGTCTGGGTAGGTATACAGAAAGGTAAAACTGCTCCATCTACCCAGGGATGTAAGTATAGCACAACCTAACTAAAGCACAATTCCAGAATTCACTCCGAAGCCTATTACAGAGACAGGGTAAACCTCTAGTTAGAGTGGACGAATTGCTCCCGGGGCAGTTCCCACACAAATACAAATCAGACATTGATTGGGCCCCTATGGTTTTCCTAAACATGTCAGCCAACCAAACTCTCAGCCATGATTATTATCTATGGGGAACAAGGATCCAGTGTTGATTGGGATTTAGTCACATGGTCAGTTAGTCAAGTTGTAATGTTACAGGACCACAGTGTTTCAGTGTGCTGAGATACTATTTGATGTCACATTTGGTCTCCAGAGAAGAGTTTTTAACACCTACGGTATTTATTAAAGTTTATATTATGGTACAGAATACTGCCTGCACTTGAAACATAAAGGAGAGCAGGACGACTCTTCATCCCAGCCCCCTTTCCTGTCCACATAGGTTCTGTTTACCTTGCAGGAGTGTGTCAGTGCCTTGTCTCTCCCTTGTTGTCATTTTTTATTTTCCATTTTCAAAACTGTCTGAGTATGCCAATTTTCCGTGTGTGTGTGTGTGTGTGTGTGTGTGTGTGTGTGTGTGTGTGTGTGTGTGTGTGTGTGTGTAATATATGTGACATTCAATGGAAACGTTTGAGATGAGAGTCGGTGAACTCAAGAGGTAGGGACCATTTTAGAGACCTGTCGCTTTTAACCCCGAAAAAAAAAATCACCTCACACCAATTTAACTTCTCAGCTAAGGTCAGACATGGGTGTGTGTGTTTGTCTGTGAATGCATGTGTGTCTGCAACAAGGTGTCTGACGAAATGGCGTTTTCTGATTTTTGTTTATATGGTCATTGTAATTGTGTATGATGTCATAGAAAAGCGCAGCCTATTCTGTAACAACTGCCTCAAGCACAGAGAATGAGAACCCTAGAGCACGTTTTAAAAAGCAGTGTTAGTTTGATGTCTCTGTTTCTAAAGACGTGTCATTGAGAATAAAAGTGACAAAGAGATTGGATGTGTGTCCAAAATGGCACCCTATTCCTTACATAGTGCACTGATTTTGTCCAGAACCCCTTGACCCTTATCAAGAGTATTGTGCTATAGAGGGAACTGGGAGACATTTAGGACGTGGCCATGGTCTGTCAGTATTATGTCATAGTGAGCATTACACAACCAGTCAGTCGTGACAATCGTATCATTCTGTCACATTGATTTTCATACCATTTCCTGATGCAGTTTGATATGCTGAAGGCTGTTTGTCAGCTAGCCTTTGTTTTATATGAATGAATTGTACAATTATAATATAAAAAAATCTGTTTTAATTTAGTGCTGTCATTCGCCTGTACTTTACTATATGATTTCAAAATGAAAAGCTCAATATTACTTTTGTTTTGGGCATGTACAAGCTTAGTTATGAGAACTGATAATCTATTCCTGTCTTAGAACCGTCAAACCTAGTGAAACATTTACCATATGGTGTAGTGATAAACAATGACTTTCTAAACTTCAGGTGGGAAAACCGACAACCACCACATCACTGATGCAAAAAAAAACTTGTGAAATCAGTGTTAATAATATTTAATTAAATCTCTGTACATTTACAAAATGTTTACATCACATCGATTAGTTTGTTTACCAAACTAAGACCAGGTAAGATTTTTATTTTTACATGCTATCTCACTGCCTTGTGAAACAGTTCAACATGATCTCCCTTCAAGAAAATTTCAGATTTAAGGACAGGAGTTTTTTTTTTTATATTAGTTTCCAGGCCGGGACAAAATCTTGAATTAATGATAAGTCCCAGTTTTTCCTAGATAGGAATAAATATTTGTTTGCTGATAATTCCAAAAGAAATTTGTGAAGAGTCTGACAAGTAACTCATCCACAGTTTGTGTAGTATCAGGTCTTCTTGTAGTACATACTGCTGGGTTATTTTAATCATTATGGAATGATCCAGTGTGCTTTTCTCTATTGGGCTAGCCATTTGTCTGTATTCGTATGTTCTCCACACTGGTAAATGATGCCCATGTTTTCTGTAGCTACCAGGTTTGTGGTAACTCATGCCCATATTGTTTTCTGTATCTAGCAGCTTTCAGGTAGCCGTTCCAAGATTCATTAATGCTGTCTCACTAAACAAGATGTGACAATGACATAAGAACGGGCCAGACAACCGAGAGTGAGTGAGGCTAGCTCCCTGATTTCCAGGTCAGCAGTTGACCCCTAGACCTGTCCAGTGGTCAGGAACCATAAGGAAATATTTGTCCATGGCTTCACAGAAACGGGCACGGTACAGCTCCGGAGAGACGACGGTGGGCATCTTACCTGTGAGCCAGAAACAGAACACACCATGTTAATGAAAATATGCCACAGTTATTGGCACACTAGAAGGGAACTTACAGCATTCCTACATAGGAAACCTTTTTAGATCTTTCAGTTGGCACTTATGGACTGACCTCTTTGTTTCAAACTACATGTTTAAAAGTCCCGGATAGACTGAAATGGCCTTTGCAACATTTTGATTGGTGTGATTTAACCATTCCTTTGGATTTTGTTGTAGGGACAATATGCACTCATCTTGTATCAGATACGTTTTACTGAACACACACAAGCAGCTAGTGATGGCCATTCGAGGCTTCTTTACCATTCTTCTAGCAGCAGGATATTATGCTAACAGTGCTAACTCAGATTTTCTTTTTCAAAATAAAAGCCATCAATGTTAACTATATTACCTTATATATTTAAATCTAGTCTGTACATTTTATGTTTAATGTCCATTCCAATGTTATTCTTGTCTGTTCTTTTTCACAGACTAGATTTTTAACTAAATTGCCTTATACATTTCAATGATGGCTTTTATTGTGATAAAGAAAATCTGAATGCTGCCAGCATAATATCCTGCTGCTAAAATAACGCTAATGAAGCCTCGAATGGCCATCACTACAAGCAGCAGTGGGATTTACACATATACTGAGTGTCTTTGTTTCATCTTGGATTTGCAGAGGTGTCATGTTTTATATACCAGATGAATGGATTAATAATGGAGTCCAGTTTGTAGGTCTGAATATATATATGGTGCCAATAATTGGACGTGACTGTCCATTTCATTTGTAAAGCACCTTTCCATTATAAGAAGAAATACAAAAATGTGTTCATATTAAAAAACAAACTACTATAGATGTTAAAGCTAAATATAAAGTCTTCCAGGATCAAGACTGGGAGGAGGTATTAGTATCTATAAAGCCTTCCAGGATCAAGGCAGGGAGGAGGTATTAGTATCTATAAAGCCTTCCAGGATCAAGGCAGGGAGGAGGTATTAGTATCTATTAAGCCTTCCAGGATCAAGGCAAGGAGGAGGTGTTAGTATCTGACAGATAAAATCACCTTGCCCTCCAAGGATCCCTGAGGATTTCACCACCATCTCCAGCTTCTTGTCCCACGTGAACGTCCGAATATAATCTAATACAATACATCGAGAGGAATGTTAGTTGTTTTGCAAATATAACACTGTACTGTCACATGGATACATTTTCAAAGCACCATTAAATCAGTTTCACTACTTTTTAGCGATGTTAATTGTTTATAGACGATCAAATTCAATTAGATGGTTTGAAAGAAATCTGCTAAAAGCATTTCCAGTACCTATAATGCCCAACACCAGCTGGTCTGTGGTGTCATCTCGTCCAACCAGCAGAGAGTAGTCTATGATCAGGTGACTAGACAGGAAGTAGGCATCACTGTGTATGGCGGCTCTGAGGATGGCTTTGCAGTGGGCTCTAATGTACAGGGGGTTGTCATGGACCAGCTTCAGTAGGTTCTCGTCCAGGAGAACCACCTAATATAGAATAAAACAAGCCATTTAACAAATGTTTTATTACCCAAATGAAGGTGGTCATCGTTAAAGCCAATGTGTTCGCAACAACTTACCTAATTAAAAAGATGAACACAAAGAAACAATTCCGTACCAGCATGGTACCAGTGTTGTTAATATTATGCCTCAGAAATTAAACCCCAGACCGTGCGTCGCTAGTCTAGCCACTCTCACCTCACAACTCTCCTTCCCAGAGTCAGTCTTAACGTTTCGGTTCCTCAGAGAACCCTTGAGGTCAAACACCTGGGCCATCTTTCTGCCATAGAACAGGTTCTCCATGACTAGCAGGTCGAGCTTCTTTTCAGAGTTGTTCTGGGAGTTCTTGTAGCCGATCCGGTACACACCCAGGATTTTAGCCAGGGCAGTGGGCCGCTGTGGGAGGGGAGGGGGTTGTTTTAACCTCACCCAAAAATCAGTCATCTCACACAGATATATAAAGCATAGCTACAACCTTTATCTCAAATGGTCCAAGTCAACAGTCCCAACTGTGCCCTACATAACAATTGGGACAATGAGGCGTTGGTTTCTTCTGTCTGTATTTTGTACTTTGTGGTATTTGTGTACGTAATGATTTCCCCATATAGAAATGACATTTTTTCAATCCTTATTTTAAGTTGACTGCAACGACCTGGGAGCAATAAGGGTTGACTCAGGGACAAACTAAGACATTGTTTCAACATGCTGGCTTGGGGACTTGATGCTGGCTTGGGGACTAGCCACATTTCAGTTTCTGGTCAGATTCTCTAACTGCTAGGCTACCAGCCATCCCCCCAAACAAATGCTTTATATATTGTCCCTGTATTTCAGGGCAGATGACAGATGAACATAATGTACAAATCAAGCAGCTGTTTAGTATTTGGTAGCACATCTTTTGAGTGCAATAACTGCCTTAAGTCTGCAACCCAATAATACCAGCAGAATCTGCTCATCTTCCCTGGTGGTTGTTTTTGGTAAGCCTTCAGGCTGATTCAGATATTTATTCCAGTTTTCAGCCAGGCAAATCCACAATGGATTCCTTGACACTGATTGAGACACCTCTTTAGTTCTCATGTTGAAAGATGCTAAAGCAGAGTGAAAAGGGAAACGCAGGGCCGAAAATCAAGACAAGACGTGGACATCTCATGTCTGTACAAGTGATGTGAACGAACGCTTGTCAAGCCAATTGCCCAAACACTTTTGCCCTGAGGGGGGTATGTACACAAACCATGAATCTCAAACCGAGCCCTACACACTTGCTTGGAGGGCCCTCCAAGTGGGCACTTGTGAAAATGGTGGAGGTTGGAGCAGAGAGGGTTGGTTTGGGATTTACCGAAAGTGTTGTCATTTCAAAACGGGTAAAAGAACATGTACACAAATACCCTGAAATGAAAGCTGACAATCTACAATGTAACCTAATGGTAAATGTTCGCACATCACTGTCCCGAAACCTCAAGAGGGCTCGGTGAACTGAAGCCAGACGGCGAGTGCAGCAATACCTTCTGCTGAACAGCTCCGGTAATGTAGGTGAAGTAATGAGGGGCAAAATCTAGGAAGGACTGAACCTCTAGCCTGGGCATCTGTTTCAGAATGAACCGGTCATCTGAGCGAGGAGGGAAGAGAGGAAAAATGAGATATGACAGGTACACCTCCCACAGGCTAGCAAACAGCACGACGGGGTGGGTGACACCGACTGTGCACGCTTGGACCTCCGAGTGGAGACACACAGGCAGGACTGAGAGCGCAACCACATGTTCAACCAACACAGCGGTCACCTTCCGTGGCGTAGAAGACGGCCCCGGACTTCCCCCCACGGGCCTGCCAGTTGACGCAGTGGGAGAGCGAGCGGACAAAGTCGTCCTCCGTACTCTCCATAATCTCCGCCCTCATCTTGTGGAACTCCTCCGCGTAGTAGATCCTGCAGTAGAATTTGGCGTTGGCGTCGGAGAACTCTGCAGGGGGGATGAAAGGGACGAAGAGAGGTGACGATGCCCTACTCTCGTGGAGAGCAGATGTTGCAGGCATAGCCCTCTGTGGGTAAGTCCGACGGTGGGTACTCACGTAATTCGATGTGAGGGTTTCCTGACGATTTCTTATGCTTGTCTCCTATATCTACGTCCTCTGCTCAAAGCAAAAAATAAATAAATGTTCAGATGTTAACTCGGGTGGGTTGCAGAACAGAGCTGCACTTTGACCCAAATGGAAGAAAGCCTGTTGCCCCTTGACCGCATGTTGCTCTTTGACCCCGTATTGCCTGCTACTCACTGAGAGGGTCGGACTCCAAGCTGCTGCGGCCCAGACCCATCTGGGAGGAGGCGGTCTCGTTGGGCTTGGCCGGGCTGTTCTTGGCCCGGCTCTCTCCGGAGCTGCACACAGACATCAGTATTTATCAGGTAACAGGAGTGGGTTTGACATGGGCAGAATGTTTGAGTGCGTGTATGTTGTTCCTGTACCTGATGGTCTGTGGGGTGTCCTCGCCTCCCGTCTTCACCGTGACCTTCGACAGCTCATCCAGGGCGGTCTTGTACTCCTTACAGCTACAGGTCAGGCAGAGGTCAGGTTTTTTTCATTTTCATTAACACAAGAACTCGAGAGCAACTACATGACCACGCGAAAAATCGTCGGGAGTCAGGCACGGGAAAAGACCAGAGAACAGTCGGGGTGGAGTCGTTACCTGAGAGCAAACGCGATGATGGAGCTGGGTTCTCGTTCACACACGGCGATAGGGACTCTCTCATGCTCGTACATCAGGTAGTGCTTGTCTGGGTCACTAACAAACCGAGATGACCGAGGGGAAACACAACGCACAGGGCTCAGCGGTCAACAATGTAACACACTACTGATCCGTTACACCAAGGACACCGCAGAAAATTGTTATTTTTCACGGCACCTAGTCCCACCACACCACAACACAGCAGCACGACATGGAGAGCCCGTGAAGCGGGTCAGGGGTTAAGGGCCTTGCTCAAGGGCACAAAAGCAGTGGGCGGCACCTGGGGTATGGATGAGCCGTCCGGTCACAACTGTCAACACTGGGATTCAGGCTAAACATTACAACAGAGTAAGAAAAAGAATGAAACCGGGCTCAATAGGGAACACCTCCCTGGGTGATGGGGACTTCTTTAAAGGCCTGTCTGGAGGTGATGGGACTGTACTCACAATGGGAATGGGATGGGGTTGTAGCTGTTGCCCGGCAACAGGTTGGCCAGGATGGCCTTCATGGTGGACTTCTCTTTCACCTGGCTGTCACTAGAGGCCAACAGGTGGCCGTCGAACACATCTGATGGACAACGAAGACAGGAGAAGTCTGTTTAGAAACATCCTTCAAGTCTGGAGAAAGGGAATGTGAAGCTTATTGTGTGTGTGTGTGTGTGTGTGTGTGTGTGTGTGTGTGTTCACCCTCTGAGATGCTGACAGAGTCCTGGTCAGGAAATGAGGGTCCAGACGAGAGGGGTTCTGAGCCCGTATCCCCTGGCGACGGCAACGTCAGCGATGACGACCCAGAGCTGGAGGGCAACGCAGTGAGGTAACGGTCCTCTGTCGATCAAAGAACAAACACGCTCATTAACTACCGTCTACCGTGGCCACGCGCGCTGCAGTGTTTCGACTGACCGCTAAACCAATAGCCACGCACCTTTGTCACCGTTTTGAACCACGGGGGAGGGGTTGCGTGGAGAGGACTCCAGAGCACTTGTCTGTCCAAAAAAAGATGTAACATTACGTGACTCACGATGCATTAAGTGCTTCAGTACCATTCATTTCTAAATTATCTGAATTCTGCCAGACCTTGCTGTCTTCGGTCGGTCTGTGTCTCCCTGGACTGGCTGGGACAGATATACGTTTCCTGCCTTTCTCCTGCTGGAACAGGTCCTGCAGTCTGGAGGTTACATGGCCCAACAAATTCATTAGTGGAGCGCTTGCAATGACATCTTTCTACAATTCAATCTTAAAAGACCAGTTTCCTAGATACAAATAAACCTCATCTATGTATAAAAAGCATATTTAAAGGAATCCTTTTTCCCTTTGAGCAGATGGACTCATTGACACGCTTTCTTTGTGTGTTTGCAGGAAGTTTAAGGTTGTTTCCAGAACCATTCCTAACAAGCGTTACCAAAATCACTGGAAGTCAATGGGAGCATCTACTGTGCTTCTTAGTTTAGGACTAGGTGTAATCTGTGTGTGAACTGGTGAAGAAACCCCTCAGAGCGGGTATTGTCAGAGCTTCCATTCACAACGTTCTCCTACATCTTTGTATGGACCAAGCTGGCCAACGGTTGGAAAATGTAATCCTGCTCTGAGGTCAGTGTTCTCACCTGGTGTTCCACGACTGCAGTGTTTCACACAGGCTCTGTTTCTTCACTACCACTGATTCCAGGACAGTCTGGAGCTGCTGAGGAGAGTCGCTACCAAAGGCCTGGAGACGAGCCTGAAGCTTCTCTATCCAGCTGCGTAGCTCTGCCTCCTCCATCTGAACACAGCAAAGAAAAACTGAAACTCATGTTTCATAAAATGCCACTTCCTCTATTCCAGCCATCACAACAAGTCCTTCTTCTAAATTAAAAAGAGCCACCCCTGGTGGGACACCTGCCACCATCGAACTATATTTACCAGAGCTCACCATACTATATTTACCAGAGCTCACCATACTATATTTACCAGAGCTCAAAAGAGCTCCAAAAATATTTAAGCTATGAAAAACTAATATTCTACATTTTCACTTCAAAATTCCAGGTCGCAGAGCAAAATATTGTGGGTGTACCGCAAAGCCCTGGATACATCCAAAATGGGTTTACCGCAAAGCCCTGGATACATCCAAAATGGGTTTACCGCAAAGCCCTGGATACATCCAAAATGGGTTTATCGCAAAGCCCTGGATACATCCGAAATGGGAGACATCTGCAGTGTAGCTCCTCCTGTTGGAGGAGAAACCTACGTCTTTCTGTGCAAACAGGTCCTCCATCTTCTCCTCGCGTGTCTTACTGAAGGTGTCCGTCTTCAGGGAGGTGAGACGATCGTCTATAGCCAGGTACACCTGAGTCACCCTGTCATGAGGAAGGAGACAATGGAGGAGGACTCAGAACTACATAGCTAAAAACCAGTCTCCATTACTTAGACTATTCAGTTAAGGACTAGCCTGGTTTGTGAATTCTCACCAACTCATTTTGTCATTGTCACAAAGGAGAACAACCAGACACACAGCACAAACAGATGTGGAGCCTGGCTATTACAGGCCACGGCAGACAGTTACTTCTGTGAGAAGTCCTTGAGGTCCTGCTGCAGGCTGCCCTTGGAGGGTCCCTGGTTCCGGATGAAGATCTTAGGAGGAGGGAGGCAGATCTCCAGCAGTCTCACTGAGATATAGCTGCGGGTGGAAAAAACGGAACGGCAGTTTACTACACTTACAATGACTCTAACGATCTTTAAATCCATTCCAATTACTAAAGGGATTTTGTTTTCCCCAGTGTTTTGAATTGCAGCGTACAAGGTGGTCACTATAAGCGGTGTACAGCAGAAGGATCTGTGGTAAGCTGAGACATTAAAGCCCTAGCCAGTGTTTCCTACCTGAACGAGGCCACCATCTGGTTGTAGGAAAAGTACTGGTGGTAATCCTTGTGGATAGAGTGTCCGCAGGGTTCAGCGTTGGCCCTCCTGGTGTAGTGGTGACCGTAGAACCTCAGCTCCAGGTACTTGGCGAAGGACATGGACCACGAGTCATTGGACAGGGGCACCACGGGCGTCACCTGCCGGGAGGGAGGAAGGCTACGGTCACGCCGGTTCTGGGGTGAACATGACTAGGTTTCTCATCGGGATCTCCTTGTTCATCATCATCATCATCATCGGTCAACATTCGGTCGATTCTCAGCGTCGTGAAGAGGAAAAAAGTAAACGTAGCTTTACATGGAATAAGATGGTGTTCTCCGCGTTAAATTTACAAAGAGGCCGTCGAGGTCTGATGTTCTAGTCTACACTTCGCCAGGATGTTGGTAAGGTACCATGGGTCACCTGTTTGCATATGCGGCACCAGGAGTAGTTGAGGATGGTGTGCTGGTATCCAGGCACTGGAGAGTCCAGCTCCTTCAGAACAATCTGAACGCAGCCGCTGCCGTGCACGAACCGCCGAACGTGGTGCACCATGGGAGTCTCACAGAAAATACTGGGGCACTGATAGGACGGCCTATACCATGCCCATACAGAGGAGACAGGAATCGCGAAGAACAGCGGCTTCATTCAGTTCAGTTGATGACATCTCAATAACAACAAAACATATTGTAATGTATTGAATGTACTTCCCCTCCTCACCTGAAACAGTATCTTTCCAGAAATATTCCTAGCGTGAGGTCATTCTTCCCATAGAACTCCATTGTGACAATCCTGTGGAGGACAAAGAGGTGTTTGTGATTGGAAAACAGCGTGCTAGCCTCGGAGACTAGCCAGCAGCTCTTCCACAGCTTCTCCATAAGACCACCGGGGCCCACGCAAACAAAAGAGTCCCATAGCAGGACTGCCCATCTAAGACCCGTCCTTAAGACTGTTACTTTAAAACAGTTGTTTGGGAACATCCGTGTCAATAGTAATGAGTGAGGATTACCAGGGACTGACACAGGGGTTGGGGGCGTTGTTGGACTGGGCTGAGGAGCTGCTGAACAGAACACACAGTCTTTGGTGGTTGACTGGGTTCAGGCAGTCCAGCTGAAACAAAGAGAGGGGTGTTGGTTAACAGAAA
This sequence comes from Esox masquinongy, assembly GCA_016801175.1. NCBI lineage: Eukaryota > Metazoa > Chordata > Actinopteri > Esociformes > Esocidae > Esox > Esox masquinongy. The sequence goes on along the minus strand of JACXGI010005090.1, from coordinate 28,279 downwards.
ACAACACCATCACCACACCTGGTACGCTCTACAATACAATGAAGCGCTTCAGCTGTTCAACCTTCACCTAACACCTCTGGAGAGGGTGTGCGGCACTGAGCGCTCAAGTTGTCTGTAATGGAATAATCTTGGGCGCAACAGAGACAATATCGAAGGGCCCAGAACGATCAGTGAGTCTGTTGCACACCTCCTCCCTGACGTTCTCTGGTAACTCCACAGTGGGGCGCGTGGAACGTGTTAACCACCTTGCTGTGTCTCACCTTGGCGGCCCAGGTCGAGTCGTTCTGCCCCGCCGGCTTCTCCTCCTCGCTGTCGGCCTTGACGGGGTGTTTGGACGGCGGGGCCTCCCGGACCGGTGGCTGGGCGAAAGGGTCCGCCTCCTTCTGTCGGACGCGCCCCCCCCGGGCGCGGTAGTCGGCCAGCATATTGGCCAGTTCCTGGCTGGCGCTGAGCTGCTCGGCGATGCGAGCGCTGGTAAGGCGGTGGGAGGGTAACACCTCGATGGGGCGAGGGGGTGGGGCTCCGTTGGCGATGCCGCCGCCCGCCGGGGCGGAGTCTTTGAGGAGCTGTCGCTTACGTCGCCCGTCTAGTTCTTTGAAGTCCTTGTTGAGCAGCGGGGAGAGATACACCTGCACCAGGAAATAGCACGCCATCTCAATTAATAAAACATTGCCAAAAATATATTACATGTCTCACAGAACCAACAGCATCAGTACAGTAATGGAGAACCTTGCGTAAATACCTGTTCAGGAAAGTAGTCCCTGCTGGGGCAATGCAGACCAGCAGGCGTGAGGAGGAAGGGCTCTTTGAAGGTGATGAACGGGGAGATACACAGGATCATGTCCTTCAGCTCCTGTTTGAAGCCTGCGGTGAGCGTCTTGAGACGGTCATCCGTCGAGGCCACCTGATCGGTGACGGGAGAGAAGAGGACATCGTAGGACATTCCGGGACAACGGAAGTGGATTTAAAAGAGCTGATTATTAAAACCAACGAGCTTAAGCCTGTAGCCTCGTATAGCACCCCCCCCCCCTCACCTGCTCTGTGACAAACAGCCCCGTGTCATCCTGCAGGGGGTCTCTGAAAAGCCTGGGTGGCGTCTCCAAACCGGAGCTTTCCTCCCGAGACTCACCCCTCCCCAGGATCCCTGACCCACTCCCTCCCTCAGTCTCCCCCTTCCCCAGCCCGACCTCGCCGGACAACTCCTCCAGGTCATCGATGAGGTAGGGCAGGGACACAGGAGGTGGAGGCGACCGGTAATTGGACAAAGGTGTGGAGGTCATGACCTCTGCAGACTCCACCACCTGGTCCCCTGGCGAGGACGAGGACAGGAGGTGGGTTCTAGCGACTTCCTCCACATCCTTTGGCAATGAGGACTCCAACACGGAGATCCCAAGGGAGCTCTTCTCTGCTTCTTCTTTCTCCTCCAGCACAGTCTCTCCTTCCTGGGTCTCTCCTTCCTGGCTCTCCTCCTCCTCCTCTACAGTAGTGCTCTCCAGGAGGCAGGGGAAGGAGCTGGTCTTGGCCAGGCTGGGTGGCATGGCAAACTCATCCATGAGAAAGGATATCTCCAGCTGGGAGTGGTAGGCGACACACACCATGAAGATGATGATCTCTTTAACCCGGGCCAGCTCGTACTCAGACGCCCCGCGCAGCTTTATGGTACAGCCTAGCTGAGGAGGGCAGCCCTCGAAGAACATGAGAGTCTTCGACTCATCTGTCACGGTGAGAGAACAGATTACACCGCTAGAGTGGTAAGTGATGAGCAGGATGTTTCACCGCCAAAGTGGTGAATTATTTAAGCATCATGAATGGTATTCAGCGTCTAAGATCTAAGAGATCCAGGATGTAGAATTAAAAGTAGCTGAAGACAGACGACAGGGGGAGTTTCCACTCACTGTTAGCCAGCTGGAAAGAGTGTAGGTAGAACTTCTGGCAGGTACCCAGGTGAGGCTTGGTGAGGAGCTGATCCATAGACATGACGAGGTCCCCCTGGGTCATACGACTCACCCTGTCCAAGACTTGCTGTAAAGGACCATAGAACAAGAGAGGATGTGAGGGCAGGTACAGTAAATGGTTAACTGGGCAATTCAGAAGGACAGGATAACATATAACAGTTTCTCGTGAAGAGCAATAAAATGACAATAAAACAATTGCTAAACATGCAAGTTTGTTAAAAGCGGGTTTGCAAATGGAAACATTGCCCAGAATTTTAAGATAACTACTAGAGAGTTTGAGTGAGGGCAGGGCGGTACTGACTGGTTTGACGTTGATCACCAATGTGATCCCGTGTTCCAGCAACATATCCTGAGCGATACGAGACACGGTCTTCTCTACGAGCACAAGGTTTGGTCGCACGTCCGCGATACGCTGAACGTAGTTCTTCAGAAACTCACGCTCCTGGGGAACAGGACAGACAAACATAGACATTCTAGAAATGTAGAAATATAAACTAATATAATCAAAGAAATTGTGAATTTGGGCTAAGGAATGTGGAATTAAATATTAAGAAATTAGCGAATGCCTCTAACTCTTGAGGAGTTATTTAAAATCGAACATCCCCTCTTATTCTAGCGACATCAGTTATATGCATTACACCAACATGACAGGCCAACCCCACGAAACCCTGCTTCAGTGACTGACTGACCTGAAGCACAATGGGGTCAATGCACGTGAACTTGGTCTCCTCTCTGTACAGATACTCTATAGAACACTTCAGCAGCAGGATCTTGGGGTTTTTTATGTACGAGTTCATCTAAGGCAAAACAAGACAACACAATACTTCACGTAGAGTTCCTCGGCAGACAGACGGGCAATAAACATTCTGCATTTACAGGGAAGGACGTTGGCGGATGTTACAGGGGAGGAACCTTTTTGTGGGCAATGTTCTTGGTGCAGACAAAGCCGTTCACTACGGTCGAGTCAAACTTCTTCCCGCCAGGAATCTAAAACGCAGAGAAACACACGCAGGAGGTTCAACATCTGCTCCGTCAGCGTACACGGTCCAAGTACTTGCTACTACTGTACCGGCCCTGACAGCGCCGTCGCCGACGTGCCTTTTTGATGTGGACAAACTGCCTGATATCCATGTCGTCGTCACAGCTGCGGACATCCGGCCTCACCGTCTGAACGACCTGTCTCACCACGGGAACGATGATGTCCCTCCAGGAGAGGGACAGGGACTCGCTGTACAGCAGTTGCTGCAACAGCGCCATCATGTGGCTGTGGTTGGCAGAGCTAGGAAGGGGGGGAGACTGTCATGTATTGCATGTGAGGTAGAATTCCCTTCCCAACCACCTACACGGACGGACGCTGTCGGATGGGGTGGGGGGTGGGGGGGTGGGGGGGACAAGGTCCGCTTCACTGACATTTTTTTTTTTTTTACGTTTACCTGCCGCCAAAATGTGTCAGACATTTGTCCTCGAGCTATCGTTTTTTTAAACTATCCAGCTTTTATCCAGTGAAGAGACATTATAAATGTTGTTCCACAGACAATATCTTTGAAAGTAAATTAAATAGTATTTTAACCTGGGATTACTGAAATGTGTTTCACTTCAGTTCCAGTTGATCTTCACTTTAGAATGCTCATTTTTAGTTTCCAAATCTCCTACTTCTGGTACTCTGTACTAGCGTACACATTTAATTTTAATTTAATTTTGATAAAAACCACAGAGATTTCAAAAAGTCATCAGAGTGTTCTTACAGCAGCCTCTCCATTGCCTTCTTTTCTCCATTCTCCTCTCTCAGCTGGTCCAGGGAGCTGTGGTGCCAGCCCAGAGGTGTGAACAGCATCTCTTTAGCCTTCTCCTCCACACGCCGGTTAAACAGGGACTCTACACAACAGAAGGAGAGACAAAGACAATGTCAGCTTAGTTTCCAGATATAGTATACTAGGATCCGGACCAATTGCCCTTTAGAAAGCAAAAAACTAACTGCTGCTGAATAGTTTAAAAGCGTACTAATTACAAAGAGTGTCGATAATGAAGCCAGACCAAACTAGGAAGTGGAGACTTCTTACCTTTGATGAAAGCGTCACTAATGGAGATATTCTGTCCTCCGTCCTCTGAGACAAGGTACTCTAATAGGAAAGAGGACACATTCAACAACACATTATTGTGGAACTGGCTAAGCAAACAGGTTAAGTTCCTTATTGTCTGGTAAGCTATTGCAGACAAATGTCATGTCATTTAAAGCTAGACAAGAGAAACCAATCATTCTAGTGAAGGAAGTGGAGATGGAGCTGTATGTCCGTGTCCGTGTGTGTGTCCGTGTGTGTGTGTGTCCGTGTGTGTGTCTGTACCTTTCTGCTCCGTTGGGGGTGGGGGTACATGGGGGTACTTGGACTGTTTCTTGATGTGGAAGTTGACGTTGTCCTGCTCCACATTGAGATTGATGGATGCAGCAGAATCACTGTCCACCGCGGACTGGAAACTGCTGACTGACGTCCTCTTACTGGGGCTGGACGAGTCTGAAGAGGGGCGGGACAAAATATCACAGGAGACAAGGGCTGGAACAACCAATTATCAATTCAATAGTTTAAGATCCCTGAGAAACAACAGACAGACGTGAAGCTTTCTGTTGTAATTCCTAGACAGACTGCTAAAGTCCCAAGTCATCTAGGGATACGTACTGGGCGTGCTAGGCATGACGTAGTCATTCTCGTCTGCAACCTGGTCTGTATCGCTGTCGTCAAACTTGATGTCTTTGAACCAGGAGGGCTCGGAGTGTCCCTCCAGAGAGTTGACACTGTCGCTGTCAGGAGACGGTGTCTCAGAGAACTCTGTGTTCTGTGGACAAAACACAGTCATCACTGGCATTACTGTCAATGCCACCACCATTATATCCATCACTATCATTATAATTATTGTCATGATCATCATCATCACCATTGTTATTATTATTATTATTATTGTTATTGTCATGATCATCACCACCACCACCACCATCATTATTAGTCATGATCATCATCACCACCACCACCATTATTAATTATTATTATTATTATTATCATCATTATTATCATCATCGTCATGATGATCATCAACAACATTATTATCGTTTTACGTGTAACATTTTGGCAACAAATGGCCAGGGGTGCTTGAGATATGACATTCTCATCAAACAGTATCTTACCTGGAGGGGGCGATAGAGCGCATACTCATCCCTGAATAGCTGGTCGTGGTGAGTGACACAATCCAACCAACGACCATCCACCAGAGCCTGACCAATGGCTATCGCCTGGGCTCTGGAAAGGTGATGGACACAGAGAGCGTAATGGACGGAGGGGAGAGTAAGACAGAGAAATAACAGAAAATCAAGGAGAGAAAGACAACATTTAATACCTTATGTGATCGCTGTGTTAGTACTGTTACATTCGGGGTGACTTAGACAACTCTTAACTTGGCAAGCCAAATGTCTGTCTTTACCTGGTACAGATGGTTCCACTCGTCAGCAGCCAGTTGACCAGCTCCTTACCCACAATGCAGTTGGGGTATGTACGGAGCCAATAGCGGTGGTCCTGGAACTCCATTCCAGTACCGTTGTGACAAATCTTCTTCCAAAGGTCCTTCAGCTGAGATGAGTCCTGCGTGTCACCACAGTCAGTCAGAACCGAGGGTTAGCGAGACAGGAAAGGAGGCAGTGGGACAGAATGGGATGGAAGAGAGCGCATCATTACCAGCAGAATCTTCCTTTCCTCTTCGCTGTGGTCCGGTTTGGGCAGGGCCCGGCTGATCTGGGGGCTCACCGAGCTGTCATAAGAGGGCACCATGGATGAGCCAGACCGGTCCAGGGACAGATTGGTCACGCTGGTGGACCTGGATAGGACCGGGCTGCCATTACAGAACCATCACTCAGCGGACGCACAAACAAATACAGTCCACACCTCATTTCGTCCTGTGTAACCGGTAGTTTGCGTGTCGATTATGTGGAATGTCTGTGTGTGCCTTGTATGATGTCAAAAAGGGTGCATCGGGAAAAGAATCAGAACATTATTAAAACACCGCAGTAACTACAATAACCTCACCGCTTCCTTATCGGTGACTTGCCGCCATCCTCTTGCAGTGTCAGTCTAGAATTCATGCCGCTGTTCTGAGCCTCCTGGTGAATTAAACTAATGACGCACACAGACACACGAATAAACGCATCAATTCCTGAACAAAATAAGTTTACAATGATCTTTGAAGTTCATATATCACTACCGTAACCTGTTATGGTAGACGCATGCAAAGTTCTTCATGGTAGGACTTGAATGGTTACCCTCATGTTAAGATGTTTTAAGCTGTCAGAAAAGTTGGAAAGGTCATAAAACAGCAGCACTCACTTCTTTCTCATCCCAATGGGAGTTTTTCTATGCCAGAAGAGAAGGAAAGAATATTTTCTTTTGAGACATTTAGAAGCAAATGCAGCACACTGATGACTGGATCACAGCTAGTTGTATTGTTAAATGGGATGGAATGTTAGTAGCGGTAATCAGTTACGTAAAAGCATGTGTTCTCTGGAAACCAAAAGGTCTGCCTTTGAAAAACTCAATAAACCAGATTATTTTCTTTATGTAATTTGCTTGATTTCTGCGTTGACAATGTGATTTTTTTGTTGTTTGATTGTTGAAAGATCATCGTCTTCACTCATGTCCTGGATATAATGTAACAAGGCAGCTTCTTCAAAATCCAAAGCAGTCAAACAGTATGTTTTTCAAAGGCTTCCCCTCTAAAATGGTGAATATATGTTAGTCAGGAAAGAGGTTCAATGAAAGTGGGCCAAACGGGGAGCCAGAACCCACCCAGTGTAGAGGGGGAGGAAAGGAAGACAGGTGGACGGGGGAGAAGAGTGGAGTGGGCCAGGAGAGACAGGACAGGACATGGAGAGGGGAGGGTATGGGGGATGAGGAGTGTCACTCTCCACTGTTTCTTCAACTCTGTGTTTGGAGGAAAAGGCAAAGATGAGAGAAGGACTACAGAGATAGAATCATGCAGGAGATCGACAGAGCCAGTGAACAGAATGAAGGATAATGTCAGGGCGGATTGCATGCTTCATTCTTAGGTCAAAACGGGAGTTTGTGTGCGCGCGTTGTGTGTGTGTGTTTGTGTCTGTGGTGGGGGGGGGGTGGTAATTAGAGGATGGAGGAAAAAAACTAGAGTGCATGGATGACTGCCCCCCCGCAGTTAAATCAATAATTTACATCTACGGTTCCTCATTTCTCGCCGCGTTCTTAGGAAAAATGCCAAAATGGCACTACTCCCTAGAGTTGGAATGCAGCCTGAGTTTACCTCTGCCAGGCCAGGTCCTCTTCTAGGAAGATGTTCCGGCTGGCCTTGCGACCTCCAACCGGGGTGCGGGGCTCGCTGGGTTCCAGGACACAGATGGAGCAGGGGGAGGAGTCGGAGAGGGCAGACAGGTCCTCCCCTATGGAGCCGGAGTCCGCCGAGTGGGCGTAACTCAGGGCGATCTTGCGACAGTACGTGCAGGCCCGCAGGTCTCCTGCTCACGACGGTAACGACGCGGAGAGCGAGGGACAGAGCGACACGGCGGGTGACGTCGGCGCGAGTGGGAAGGGAGACAGAGAGAAGGGGAGGAGTCAGTGAAAGGAGGGGCGGGTCCCGCTCTGCTCTGAGCCGGGACGGAAGCCCTGCTGAGGTGACACAACACAAACACACTGTTGACTGGATGTCTCTTCGTTCTCAGCAATGTTAGGGCAATCTCAAAACACCACTGGTCAAATTTAAAGTCCAAATAGACTAACACACATAACCACAGCAGACCACACTACACACAACAGGCTCATGCTTGGAGCACCTACAGCAGTGTTTCCCAATCCCGGTCCTGGGGACCCCAAGGGGTGCACATTTTTGTTTTGGCCCTAGAACTCACACACCTGATTCAAATGTTGCCCTACCACTTACACACTTGATTGACGTAATCAACAGAACACCATATCTTTAATTTACATCAGGTGTGTGAGTGCTGGGGCAAAAACATGCACCCTTTAGGGTCCCCAGGACCAGGATTGGGAAACACTGACCAACAGGCTTTGTACATACATATAACCAGGCATTGTTCTCCTAGAACTCTTCCGTTGGTTCGACAGATCGTGACCCTGCTTTGGGATCACCTTTCCGGGCGCTCTCTCCATCCCCTCACGAGAGTCCCCGCCCCGCTCCCCCAAGCACTCACCCGTGTAGCCCATGAACTTGCCAGGGATTTCCTGGTTGCAGCAGCGGCTGCAGAAGATCTGGCCGCACAGCCGGCAATGGTGGCGGCGGCGGAAGGTGGTGAACTTCTCGTTGCAGTCGTAGCACTCCTTACACTGGCTGTCCGGCATCCAGTACTGCTTCAGGTCACTGTCCTGCATTACCACACCAGAACCAGAGTTTATTCTCCTGCATTACCACACCAGAACCAGAGTTTATTCTCCTGCATTACCACACCAGAACCAGTTTATTCTCCTGCATTACCACACCAGAACCAGAGTTTATTCTCCTGCATTACCACACCAGAACCAGAGTTTATTCTCCTGCATTACCACACCAGAACCAGAGTTTATTCTCCTGCATTGCCACACCAGAACCAGAGTTTATTCTCCTGCATTACCACACCAGAACCAGAGTTTATTCTCCTGCATTACCACACCAGAACCAGAGTTTATTCTCCTGTTCCCTTCGCCTTCTGCCACAAACGATTGCTCACATTTTTCCACCCATTATTTTGGTTTATTGTGTGTAGTCTATTTCAATATTTATAGCCATCAAAGCATATGTTAATTCAATATGATTCCATGTATTCAATTTAAAAAAATATAAATAATAATTGGAAACCAAGTGTGTGCATACTGTATTTCATAGAACACTGAACAACAGGATAAAACAACAACAGCTTGCTTGTTAAGAATAAGACGCCTCTTATCTCCTATACTTGGAAGTATTTGCGGTGTGCGAATGCTCTTGTTTCAGCTAGGCTATATATTACTCCAATAAAAACAAGCAGTGGTTGATTAAGGGTCTCTACAACAATAGCAGTGTAATGTGAGGTACTCCCATCAACCACAAGAGTGTGAAGGGGGGTTAATACCTGGCTCTTCCCCTCCATGATCTCCTTGAGACGTTTCAGGGCGGTGCGGAGCTGAACAGCAGTACGGGGGTCATGAGTTCCTAACGGGGTTTCTGATTTCCTACGACCCTCTGGAAGCAAAAGAAATAACAGTAAAAATCAATTCAGCACACAGTTCATACCAGACTTTATATAACCATTCAAGACATGCAAACACTCTCTTTTCATGCAAATACAATGCAGAACGTTAAAAGAGCGAGACTGGGAGAGCCACTTCTGTATACCGTTAATAAAATACGTTGGGTTATAGCCCAATGTTGGCACGTCATTTGAAAATAACTAAATACATACATATACATTTACATTTGATAATGAGAGAGTAAGTTAAAAAAAAAAGATTTGCACAGTAGCACAACAGAAGCTCATCTCTATATCAATGGCCATAAACTAAGTTCTAACAATTATGGTTATGAATAAAATTATACAGGTAACGCAATTGATACTTCAAGACAAATGTTATTGAGTAAGAAACAAAAAGTAGTATGATGTTAGTCTGAATATCATTATGCAAACAAACCAAATATCAGTGTTGTTAAAAAAAATAACCCCAGAAGGCATTTAATCAACATGCCAAAAAGTAGCTAAATAAACCTCACACACACACACAGTCACACTCCAAAAACACTCAGGTGCTTAGGTTAGCCGCCCACACAATGAAACCAGTCTGTTAAATTCAAGCGCAGAACCATTTAAGAAATCTTAGCAAACACACAGTAAAACCCTCTCACCCTCACCAGGCCATAATGGCCAGTCCACTGCAAAAAGAAAAGACATTCATCAGCTTTTTCAATGGATGTCATGTACTCACACTGTGCAACTATTTTCCTCTTTGCACCTAGCAATCATAAAACTAGAACAAATTGAAATATACAGCCCTTGGAAAGTGAGTCATCCTAAACAAGTCAAAGCAATGGTATGAAGCACCACTCCTCTAAGCAAGCCGAGTCTCAGACTGACAACTAATCTAATTGACCAGAATGAAACTGAGACTTTGGACACTCTTATCAGGTCAGTTTGAAAAGACTATGAGTTAATGTAATCACTCCAAATGTAAACGAGATGGATTTGGTATGTACCGGAAGCAGTGGAGGTCCTGCGTAGCAGGTCAGGGTGTTGTTTCCTATGGGTCCCCAAGCCATGGCTGGAGTGTGCCGGGCTGGTCCAGGTTCTGCGCTCCCCAGCGGGTGACTTCACAGCTACGTCCGGTTTCTCAATCACCGAAGGTGGCCGCCCCTCCTCTGTACATTTTACATCCAATCAGAACGGGTTATGTGACACCAAAAAAACACCATTAAAAATCAATCATTCCCACCAATTCCATGTTTAAGCTGCTGTCAGCATTATCCCAGAGATATCATAAACGCCATGTAAACACAATTTATGCGCTTTAATTTGCCTTTAGTATTTCAAATGAGGCTTTATGGTTTTCATGCACATGAAATTCGAGCTAAGAGCAGCACCGTGTCAAGATGCGTGATGTACACATTGCTGTTGTTCACAATGAGTCACTGCACTCTCCAGACCTAGTCTTATCAGCGTAAAGTGATTGGCAATCCCTTGAAAATAGAGGCTGACCAATCGATAGGCCTGGTCGATAAATTAGGGGGGACTATTTGAGGTTTTCCAAACAAATCGGTAATCAGCGTTATTCTTAGCTACATGTTTGATATTACTAGGTTAATTAGTATATACAGCTTGCTTATAATAAATCCAATGTTAATTTATCATCAAATCACAGCCTACACCAACTTCTCCGACTTCACACATTCCCAAGATTAGGCTGGCCCCTTTGCTGTTGTAAAGAATTTACATTAATAATAGTAATCATGGAATACACAATCAGCGTGTACTAGACGTTAGGCATTTCATTGGAATAGTTATCTATTAAGTGTCTTTAATACCTTAATGCCTTTTTATACTGTAAGACAATAGCAACACAAACTACTAAATATGAACATTTTTAAAGATGTCGTTACGGCAAAGATGCCTAAACTGTTGATATTACCTATGGTGTAGAAAGGTATGCCTACTCTGTTTTTGTCAGGCTAAGGTAGAGAAATTAAGCAAGTGCTTTCTGGTAATTACGCCTGATATGTGGGTACTACCTTGCCGCCTCTTGGCACCAAAACAGATTGGTCATTAATTGGTCAACTATCGTCAGCCAATAAATCGATATTGTCATTCTTGGTCTCCCCATAATCTGTGTCAGCTTTGAAAAATCATAATTGGTCAACTCTACCTCTACTTGAAAAAGTCAACATTGTAAAATGGAATATTAACGCTCCATGTGATGTGTGTGTAAGCGAAAGCCTGTTGCCATAGTGAGGGGTTGGGAAGTTAGGGTAGGCCTACAGAGAAGGACACGCATGACAGCTCATGTTGGCCTGCTGCCTCCTGGCATGCAGTCAACAGGCAGCGTCGCATCACATGACCTCATGGGACATGGGCCCTGCTCTAGGTCCATTCCGCTCCCTATTCTGACTACTTTAAACCAGGCTTGTCAAGGGAAGGCCATCTTACCCCCCATTCTAGGGCTGGACAAATAAATAAATAACAGATTTGTATAATTAACAATATGGAGTCAATACATTTATTCATGGTACACGGACAGGTGGTCTCCGGCATATTTTAACATGCGGATTTTCTATGTCCGTCCGTCCGTCCGTCCATCCATCCATCCATCCATGTGTATGTATGTATGTATGTCCGTCCGTCCATCCATCCATCCATGTGTATGTACGTACGTACGTACAGTGGATATAAAAAGTCTACACAGCCCTGTTAAAATGCCAGGTTCTTGTGATGTAAAAGAATGAGACAAAGATAAATCATGTCAGAACTTTTTCCACCTTTAATGTGACCTATAACGTGAAGAATTCATTTGAAAAACAAACTGAAATCTTTGAGGGGGAAAAATAAAAAATAAATAACTCACAATAACCTGGTTGTATAAGTGTGCACACCCTTAAACTAATACTTTGTTGAAGCACCTTTTGATTTTATTACAGCACTCAGTCTTTTTGGGTAGGAGTCTATTAGCATGGCACATTTTGACGTGGCAATATTTGCCTACTCTTCTTTGCAAAAGTGCTCCAAATCTGTCAGATTGTGAGGACATCTCCTGTGCACAGCCCTCTTCAGATCACCCCACAGATGTTCAATTGGATTCAGGTCTGGGCTCTGGCTGGGCCATTCCAAAATGTTAATCTTCTTCTGGTGAAGCCATGCTTTTGTGGATTTGGATTTGTGCTTTGGGTCGTTGTCATGCTGAAAGGTGAACTTCATCTTCAGCTTTCTAACCGACACCTGAAGGTTTTGTGCCAAAATTGCCTGGTATGTGGAACTGTTCATAATTCCCTCCACCCTGACTAAGCCCCTTGTTCCAGCTGAAGAAAAACAGCCCCAAAGCAAGATGCTGCCACCACCACGCTTCACTGTGGGTATGGTGTTCTTTGGGTGATGTGCAGTGTTGTTTTTGCGCCAAACATACCTTTGGGAATTATGGCCAAAAAGTTCAACCTTGGTTTCATCAGAGCATAACACATTTTCCCCACGAGCTTTTGGGGGACTAGATGTTTGTTTTTGCAAACTTCAGCCGGGCTTGGATGTTTTTATTTGTAAGAAAAGGCTTCCGTCTTGCCACCCTACCCCATAACCCATTTATATGAAGAATACGGGAGATTGTTGTCACATGTAGCACACAGCCAGTAGTTGCCAGAAATTCCTGCAGTTCCTTTAATGTTGCTGTAGGCCTCTTGGAAGCCTCCCTGACCAGTTTTCTTCTCGTCATTTCATATATTTTGGAGGGACGTCCAGTTCTTGGTAATGTCTCTGTTGTGCCATATTTTCTCCACTTGATGATGACTGTCTTCACTGTGTTCCATGGTATATCTAATGCTTTGGAAATTATTTTGTACACTACTCCTGACTGATATCTTTCAACAATGTGATACGTCTGATGCTTTGGAAGCTCTCTGCGGACCATGGCTTTTGCTCTGAGATGCAATTAAGAAAATGTCAGGAAAATCCAACTAGAACAGCTGAACTTTATTTGTGAATAATCAGAGTCACTTTAAATGATGGCAGGTGTGTAATGACTTCTTTTTAACAGTTTGAATGTTTTTGAATGTGATTGGTTAATGCTGAACACAGCCACATTCCCACTTATAAGAGGGTGTGCACACTTACGCAACCAGGTTATTTTAAGGTTTTTATTTTTCATTTTTCCCCCTCGAAGATTTCAGTATGTTTTTCAATTGAATTGTTCACATTATAGGTCACATTAAAAGTGGAAAAAGTTCTGACATGATTTATCTTTGTCTCATTTCTTTTACATCACAAAAACCTGGCATTTTAACAGGGGTGTGTAGACTTTATATCCACTGTATGCATGCATGCATGCATGCATGCATGCATGCATGCATGTATGTATGTATGTATGTATGTATGTATGTGCGTGCAGGCTCGTATTTGTATTAACCTTTGTTGAAACGAAACAGGTTGACAAAAGAGCTGTAGGCTGACCGGAGCGGGGGCTCGTCCTGTTCTGGAGTCAGGGGTTTGAAGTGTGTCAGGTGGGATGGGGTGCCAGGTGATATTGGGGGCTCCACGCCGGACCCCAGTGTAGAGGACCAGGAGGACAATTTGTCATCAGCAGACATCTCACCGCTTCTGCTGGAAAGACAAATTGTCACTTGGTGATACGTGCGTGGTCTGAGCATGCTGATTTTCTGCTTAACCAAGTGTATAAACGACATGGCCTAAACAAATGCATTGCCTTTGACATTTCAATGACCACTTTCAACTTTCCACAAAGTAATTTCTTCAGAACCAAGTCTACATGATCAATAAATAAAACTGAAAATACTGTTGGGTTATCTCTGCATTAATGACATTGTATCTGAATTGCAACTCTCACTTCAGGGAAACTCTAGGCAGAAAGTGGATTGAAAAATATTGGCATGTTGGAGAGGTTTAGCTGATTAGTAGCTTAATAAATGTTACATGAAATGAACAAGTTCTTAGGGAGGTTGAACATAATTGCAAAAAGCTGAGTTTTTAAGTCTCTGCATAAAATAGGAATTGCCATTTTGAATAAAATGGCTTGGATAAACATGAAAAAACTAACTGTGAAAAGACTGTCAATGACCATTAATAATTAAGAGAGGATAACTGACTGTTCATGATGCCCTCTGTTATGGCTATCTGGAAGAGATTCAAATACAACTCAATCCTTTAAATTTTCTCAGCAAAAACTGAATTTTTGCACCCTGGATAACCACTGCGATTATTTTAAAGGCTTGGTTATGACAGCTAATGGACATTTGGGCCATTCTGACTATGCAGAAAATTCTAGCATTAAAAAAAATATATATATTTTAAATGTTTCCTGAATGCAGAAAAAGTTAATGTTTGTTTGTCAGAAAAACAAATTGGTCAAACTCAAATGTATTAAACCCTCATTAATCAAGGAGGATTGTTCACACAAGACGATGAGATATTTCCTCCCTGTTAGGGAGACATAATTATATCTCAAAGCCTTAACAAATGTATGTATTCATCTAGATATACATTATCAAAGACAACAAACGTCACTTATTTTTTCACATTCTTTTTCTTCAAAAAAAATATTAAAGTATGTTGAGTAAAAAGTGTGGTACTGTTTTAAGAACCAGTATTTCAGTTGCACACTATTTTTTCATAATGTTGAATACCAAGAACATTGTCAACATTTTAATATGTATTGTTAAACCACTCAATCTTTACAAGAAAACATAACAAAAATGCATAACATTTGTAATTTGTAACATTTGTTAAATTTGAGTTTGAAAATACCAACCTAACAGGGTAGAAGCATGAAATAGAATATGTATAAACGCACATAAAACATCAATATTTTATGTAAATAGCAATACATAATGTTAGTGCATATTCCTAACAGGGTGGACATTTAGATAAGTTAGAAATAGCTCTGTGAATGAGCAATATTGAGTTAGAATGACGGTGAACACCTGACCAGGATTTGAACTTCTCTATTAAACATATTTGGAATTGTGAAACATGACATTTTCTGTATAGCCAACCAGGCTGAAAATGTCTGAAACACAAAAAAAGACCGAACCAAGATAAAGTTGTTAGCTTTGAGCTGTTGTTTTCCTCATCATAAAAAACGTCCCGAATGTGATGTCATTGCAGAAAGGGGCTTTACAATGAAAGGAGAACTACAACCTAACGGTGGGAAATAATTTCAGGGACATACATAAAGTGACAAATATAATACAAATAAATATAATATTCATGGAAAAATCATTTTTTGATGAAAGATTATAACCAGGACTTTGAAGTAATATAATCAACGTAGGAATTTCACGACGGCCCCTTCGTTGCCCTACGCTCTGGCCGTGATGCCCTGAAAATCATTGCACGCCTTACGGCCACCATAGCCTTTGTGCCCGTGCTACTGTCAAAATCTCGTGGTCAGCAGTCGGGTTTTTTGTTTGTAAGTTTGTTTGTAGTTCGCAACTGAGAACAACCACAAGAACGGACTACATGCAGGTAAGCAAGCTAGATATCGATCAATAAATAGCTGACGTAGTGCTTAACTGAATCAAACCTTTCTGTTTTGGAAGGTGAATAGCGTACATATAGTTTCATTTCATCATCAATATTTTCTGTTTTTAAGGTTATGGCCCTATTTAATTAAAAACTTTTGGAATTTACATGAATACTATTTTACAAGGTGTTTCCCCGACAGAACCCACAATTTCTTGTTTTGGAACCATTCTGTTGTACCTTGGCTTGGGTGTTGTGGATCAATGACCTGTAGCAAGATGCATGTTTGGTTCAGCTTCAGCTTTTTAACAGATGGCCTCACATTGTCTTCAGGAATTCTGTTACAATATGGAATTCATGGCTGACACAATATGGCAAGCTGACCAGGTCCTGAAGCAGGAAAGCAGCCCCAAACCATAATGCCACCATCTCCATGCCTTCAGTTGGTATGAGGTTCTTCTGATCGGGCAAGGCAGTGTTTTGTTTTCGCCAAACAATGATTTCTGGCAATGTGGCATAACTGGCAGGTGTTGCCTGGCCAACTCAGATGTGCATTGATATTCTTTTTGGGGACACAAGCTTCTTCCTTCCTGACTGTGACACCTGCGTCATCTGCTTCCAGTGCTCCCCCTGCAGGAGGCAGGCTTCAGCGCTCCACGTCACCGGCCTTCTGACACCACCGCCCATTTCATCAACTCAACACACCTGTTGTCTCGTTTAGAGCACCTGATCATCATCCAGTCATTTCCCCCAGTATATATGTTCCCTCTGCTCCCTTTGTCTTTGTGTTTTATTGTCTCGCTTTTACGAGCACAGTGCAGCTCATTAAATGTATACCTTGCACAGAACGACTCCGCTCCTCATTCTTCATACGCCAGAGCTGACACTGACCTCTCACTCAGGCCAAGTTTGTATACTGTGTCTTTCTGACAGTTGACTCAAGCCCTTCAACAGTGACTGTGGCAATAGAGGGGACTGTAGATCCCTTGATGTAACTCAAAGGTTCTAGAAGACTTCTACGAGAATCCTTCGTTCAACTCTTGGGATGAATTTCGTGGGCATCAATTATTTATCATCTGGTGGCCTTGGATAGGTCTTTTGATCTTGGCATGATGTTACCACACACCCATATGGTAAAGACCAAGCTAGACCAAGATTTGAATCTCTAATCCAAAGTTATTCTCTAATGATTTCTAATAAGTTGCATGTTTTTTGGTGCACTTGATTCTAATTTTAGCCATTGTATTTGATGCTAAATGTAGGGGTGTACTTGCCTTCTCTTCATAAGGAAACAACATTGTTGTTTATTTTAAATTGCATAAATGTTACATTGGGTTACATTTTTCAATTAATTTGTTTTCAATTAAAGACATTTTGCTCAAATATCCATGCGTCAAAATATGTACAAAAAATAAAGAAACAACATTCCACGGGTTGCAACTACTTTTTCACATGAATGAATACAATCGTGAGAATCACATTAAGCCTACATATCATATTGGAACCATATAGTCATGGTAATATAGTACTGTGAGATTCCTGAAAATTCATAGTTACAATTTGATCTGGTCTGTATGACCCAGGTTATTTTTGTATTGTTTGGATGGGGAAGTCATTATAGAAAATTGTGTAGTATAATTGTAGAGTTGTATGGTTTGTTTAACTCTGTAATCAATTATTTTATAAGTGAAAAGGTAAAAAGAAGAATCCAGTGTAACTTGGTTACATGGAATTGCCCCTAGGGCTCCTGTAGTTTATGAACCACATGTTTTACAGGCTTACCCTCAAAGGAGGCACATGATTCCTCTCACTCTTAACATACTTCGTAATGAAGCAAAGAGGAAGGCAGAGGGGTAAAAAGAACGAATTGTCACTGTGCAACACATCAGGAAGAAAATCATTGATTGTGAAATCCAGAGATGTACAACAATCAACAGTCAGAAAGAAAACAATCATATTTAAAGAATATATAACACATGTGTTAAGACAACATAATATAATGTATTATATATTTTATCTCCCACTAGAGAAAAGAGATCCTTAGAGAGGAAGAGTAATGCGTCTTAACCAAAAGTGAAGTGATGAAACATAAACAAAATCATTTTCTATTCTCTTCTTGCCTGACTCTGGACAGTAATAATGATGACAGTAAGTAATTTCCCTAAAACCAAGTCGAGATTAAGCATTTACCAAGGAAGGTTTAATGCCTGCCAAAGTTTAGATAGTAAATCTTACTTACTGTTTTTTAAAAATAACATAACTTGTACTTGCATAACACGTCATATCTGACTCTGGCTTTCTTCATCAAACACAGATAAATGGTGCTCTTGCCAGCAGTACCAGAAGACCTAGATCGCTTCCACCGGTGGAGGGATGGACAAGAATAAACTGACAACCTCACACAGCATAATTTCCACTTAGTCATGTGATCGCAACGTCTAAGTATGATGACAGATGAAATCGCTTACTAGCATCAACAGCACTGGGAACGCACAATTTCACATTAAACCGTGGGAGCCAACATGTGAATGTGTGTAAACAAAATAGCGGGTAGTGTTGGCTATAGCAATACGCAAGTTAGCAAATGCGGCACAGATTATTGTTAGCTTGCTAGCAAATTAGAATAGTGAACTGATGATTGTTAGCAACCTAGCATATTAATCATAGTTGTAGTAAGACAGATAAACAGGGTGGGCTAATCGTTAATTACATTTTATTTCTGTATGTAGATAACGATGTATAATTTATGATTGATCAATGTTTTGCCCCAAAATCGGAAATTAAATCGTTCCTCGTTTATGGTGTCCAAACTACATACGGATTACTCGAAAACAACTTTTGCCGTTTGATAACTGGTTTAGAATTTTCAGTTCAAAGGGGAACTTAAAATTGAACAGCAGCACAAACGAGGACGACTCAACCACATGGTAATGACGAAACCCTCAGAATTAAAACGCCCATGTCAATATAATGTGTAAAAAAAATCGGTCTAAAGATAGTAAATTGTAACCAAAGGCAATGTTTATGTTGTTTTCTAATAAATGCAAAGATCAATTAAAGGAAAAAGTTAGAGATTTTTAAAAAAAATTATGAACAACATCAAAACAAAATGTACAGACCGGTTTGTTAAATATATTGCCTTATAAAAAATAAATAGACTACGTAAAAGTGGCATTCGGGAAGTATTCACTAGGGTGTGTAAAATCCATAGTGTTATTTCACAGGGCTAGATTGTATAGCTAGTAGCACTCTCTAACCCACCCACTCCATTGGCTCCCATGCAATGCACATCTCTTAAGGTCCAGCTAGCAAAACAGTTGAATGAAGCAGGGACCCAGCTCCAACTTATGGGGGCCCATGCCTTTTCCTTGTAAGGACCACACCTTGGGAACTTTCTTCCTGACAGTCTTAAGGCTGTTACAAGTGTTCCTTAAAAAACATTTTCAGCAAGTCAACATTCCCTTATTATATATGTTGTATTATATTATATAGAGCAAGGATTATCATTGAGTTAATGAAAATACAGGTCGGTAAAGCTTATCTATCAACCTGATAGAAAGGGGAAAAAAGCCTAAACTAGTATAGGCTGGGCTGATGGTGGGTGAAGAAAATGCCACTGCGAGCTACAGTAGTGTGCAGAAGCAGTTAAGATGATCCCTTCTGCCTACGTCTTGAATAGGGTGCCAATTAAGGTAGGGGTTTTCAGGATAATATGACTGATGCAGTATGGATCGTAGCACACACAGGATCACTACAGCACTAGGACAAGACTTCTATTGGCAGTTTGGACGTTAAACAATCAGTAAGATTTCTTGTTTAACAGGTTTCCTCCGATAGAATATCTCTAAATTCTGATCAGAAAATTAAAATAACTAAAGATCTCTTTAACTGGATGTTGAAAAAATATATTTCTATACACAGGTTTTGCTTTCCAAAGCTGAGGGAATATCAAGATACATTTTTTTTCAGATAATTGATTCACTCATTAAAATGTATGTAAAGAATCTTATACTTATTTCACTGCTAATAATATATTATAAATTAATTGGTTTAAGCAGGGCATTCATCAGAACAATTAACAAGTAAAAATAATTGTAAAAGAAATATGTATCTTTTTCTTCTAATGGAAACAATCCCTGGCTAAAATAGCTGTTGTGTCTGCTAATCAGGGTTGATCAATCCTGTTCGTGGAGATTTATCATCCTGTAGGTTCTCTTCAAAACCAGTTGTGAGTAACTGGATTTAGCTCGCATTCAGTGGATTATTAGAATCAGATACATTAAATAAGGGGAGAAAAAAGCCTACAAAAACATAGCTCTGATGAATAGTCATCCAAATCTCCTCCTGAGCACATGTAATCTAAAAGCAACACCAGCACAGCTACAGAAAACATCTTCAGAAAGAATCTAGTTTAGAATGTGTACAAACAGTGTATAGTTAGGTATAGTTTACATGACTTGCTAATCATTTACAGTAAAACCAGGGAAAAATATATGATAATAATTTTGTAAAACAACAAACTGTGCTTCTAATTATCTTGAATCTAGAAATGAAATTGAGAAATATCTACTTATCTATTATTAATTAATGAATAAATATCTTAAGATAGACAAATTACTATAATAAAGTAATAGGATTAAGTTATAAGGTCTGTTATTTTTAACGGAAGTAGACCTAATTGGTGGCTTCGAAACTGCTGGCCAATGACAGGCATCCTACATTAAACCCCACCTGGTTGTCAAAAAGTAGAAAAATAACGAATATAATAAAAATCGATCCGTTATTGTAATAAAACGAGAACATTAACACACGGGCCTTTATCACGTTGCTGATATACTGTAAGCTCTGGTTTAAATCGAAAGCCTTTACAAGCACTATGAAACTGGGCCGACATAGCAGATTTTCTCATTGTTGAAGCATCTGATTTCAATAGATTTCTGTTCAGTTTTACTATGTTACGGGGCGAATGGAATACGTGGTTTTGACTTTACCCTTCACTATCGTCGCGAGAAAATGGAGTGCATGTCAGACTGTGTCACACGCGCACTTCACAGAATAGGCGTATCATAACAAAAACATTGAGAACGCGCCAATATAACCCAATAGTATCTCAGTAAAATGTGATTACATTTGCCCACCTATCCTAGAAAGGTACTCGTCTTTCCAAGTGTGGGCTATCTTTGGAAGTACAATTGCTATCGTTAACTAGATAGCTAGAACATCACCAGGCAAGAATACAGAAAGCAACCTAACTAACCACTACTGTACTCACTGCAAATCAGCATCATACAGAGACACATTATATAAATAGATGTCACATAACTACAGTAGGTGAAAAGACGATTTAGCAGCTGATTTGATTAAGAGTGCCCGGCAACTCACGAGTACAGTCACTAGTAATGCGTTTTAGCTAGCGAGCTAGCAGGCCCATTGCCGCCACATAATGATGGAGAACATAAGCTTGGTAAACACTAAAACAATTGGATTTGTACAAAATAATACACATCATACAGTACCCGTGTCTTCCCCTCCTTTGACATCCTTGTATGAATAAATGTCATTAAGTCATTCCCGTAAAGTCGAGAAGCCGTCCTGTCTGATTTGATATCTTCTTTCGGGCAGAGTCAAAACTAGAGCAGAGCTAGACATCCTTAGTCAAAATTGCATTGAACTGTTGTGATCACGAGACAAGGCAACTCCCATCTACTACCTATTTAATCGATTGACATGCACGTAATATTAAACCTCATTGGGCACGCACCATTGCTATTAGCTGTAGGGTGAGATTGTAGAAATGGGCCATTCAACAAAATGAAAAATGTAATTAAACAATTTTTATGAAGATAGCGTACTTGTTTACGATACCAGTGTAGTTTCCTACCTCGCTTTCAGTCTCTGGCTAAGACTGGAGTCATCCCAACTGTGATTGGCTTGTTGCAGTCCAAATGGCACGCCCATTACTTGAAAAAGTGGAGCGGCAGGGTTGGTTGCTAGAATGTTTGCGTTTGAGCTGAGACATCGGTTATAAAAGCATGTAGTGAAAAAAAAGGTAACGTTTCGTTACTAGTTAGTTTTTAATGCTTTATTAAAGGTTTTATTACATAGAAAGTTATAGCAAATGTCTTCCATTTTAAATCGGAAAAAAGACAACGACCAGTAAGTAGCAAGTTAACCAACAAGATATATATGTTATTAGCTAGTTAGCGGGTACTGGAAGTTAGTAGTAACTAACTACAGTACAATAGAATAGCTAGCGCATTACATTCACAATTATTGATTAACGTAAGCCGATTGAACAGAACTCTATGATCCATAATAATTAGTGGATTGAGTTTAATCGTTAGCAATGTCAACAACTATCTTACTATCTCTTTAGGATCAGAATGAACGTTTCAAATGAGAACAGGAACGTTCTCTCGTCTGTGTTACCAGGGAAGAAACCTTCGAATTCACAAATAGTCTCGTCGAAAATAAAATCCAAGATTCTCAGTAAGTTTCGTTAGCCTATTACAATACTGATTCAATCACTAAATTGTTGAAGCAGGTGTATGCCGCATAATTTGTTAGCCTAGTATTGCTGGTTAATGACAGCTCACTTGGTAACTGAGTCATAACTCAGTGCATGTTTTTAATGTTCATCTCATCTTATCGTATTTTCTAGACACATCCTCCTTCTTCAAAGTCTCCCTGAAGACTAACAACAAGGCTCTGGCTCTGGCTTTAGTGGCTCAGAAGGAGAGAAGCAGACAACTTGAAGTGGAAACTGTGCAACTACGGAAACAAGTGGAGTCTTTGTGTTTTGACCTAGCTATTCGCAGACACAAGGACAACCAGCTGGTGGGTCATAGGAACTTTGAATAAGACATGGTGTGATCTAAATTTGGTGCCTCACTGATTTACTTATTACAAAATACAGGGGATCTAGTTAGTGGACAACTTTAGTTAGTGGATCAGTGTTAGTTCATGACACAAAATATTAGTAGTAATGATATATTTTGCAGATTCTCATCTTAAAAGAGCTCCAACGCAACACCTTGGGTCACCTGGAGAGGGCTGTAGACCTATTTTCTGATGAAAATGTAAGTCCTCTTTCAGAGTATTAGAAAAGTAGTCTCAGTCATAGCTTACAATACTAATTTGGTTTTCTTTCTGACAAAGGATGACAGTGAAATATATGAAGAAGGCAATAAGCAACCCCCCAATAAAGATGAACGTAATCATGTTGAGAGGTAATAACAAGGAGGCTTCTTGTCTTTATGTCTACAGTTATTTCAGTTAACATCTTATGGTAAATTATTAAGACATGGATAAACGGTCATAAAATCAACATTTTGTAATTGCCAGCTCTAGACCTTGAATATTGCAGCGATAAGTCACTGCCCTGCAGTTAGCTTTGTTATTGTGAGACCAGGGTTAAAATCCTGGCGGTAGATTAGCTCAGGGGTCTTACGGTGGGTGGCGCAGTTCACCAGCACCGTCTGGGTTTGGGGGTTAGTAATCAAATGTGGTCACCTTGCCTTGTTGAGGCCGCTTCGTTGTCTATTTGTGCTATCTAGTTTGAAGGTTGGAGAGTGCATTCCTACCCACACATAGAGATTCTCGTGTAGACTTCCTGGTTGAGTGAGAAGCATGATAAGTACTAACTGCATCGGGTGTGCTTCGGAAGACATCTTGACATCCTTCCCAGTGTGTTGGGAGTTGCTGCGATAAGGCAGTGCCTTAATCACAAATTGGATATCAGGGCATTGAAGAGAAAAATGTTTAAGTTAAAATGTAACATAAGATGGAATTCAATAGTTTGTCTATTGTGAAATAGTCTAAGAACCCTACAAATGTCCTCTACAATCTCACAAAACTTTTTAGAAAAAAAAACTCTGCTTGTAAGATATAAAACATATTGAAAACCATGTGCCGATAAGTTTGATTACACCTTTGGAGAGGAAAACATTTCCTACCATTTGTCAGCTCTATTCTATTACAGGTAGTCGTCGACTTACGACCGGGATACGTTCCGACCTACTGGTCGAAAGTCGATTTGAAAAAAATGTTTCATTTGGTCGCGGACGGTTATAAGTCAGTGCGGACGTAAGTCGCGTAGGTCGTAAGTCGACAACTAACTGTAGGATGACATCGTTTAGCAGAAATGTACTATGCAATTCAGCTCTATTTTGGGTCATTTATAATAATTTTGCGCATTTTCATCAAGGGTGCCCCTCATTTTGGAACTGACTGTTTTTTTTAATTCTAGGGTGCAGGTTCAGATTCCTCTTGTTACAGAAAAGCAGTCCAAGAATTTGTCCCCTGCAAAACGGACGAGCAGCAGTACGAGCCAGGAGGCTGTTGTAAATGACAGAAACAACACATCCACAAATCCCTCCCAAGTTCCTCCAGTGTCCTATGTCAGTAAAGGTAAAGTGTTGGGAGTGCTGAAATGAAGAACTAAGCCAGACCTTGGCATGTTAATCTATGATTTTTTTAGCGTTAAGTTATTCACTGTTTTAGTTTTTTCTTATAGACCCCATGAATGAATTGGAGCAGCGGGTGGACAACAAATTGAAATCGACCCAAAAGCGAACATCCCGGCGGTCGTGTAGCCTAAAGGATGATGTGGAAAATTGGTCTAGATTTGATGTCACTGGACTTGACCCTATCCCAGGAGTCTTGACCTCTGTTGTCTCCACAACTAATAATCAACAGTCCTCTGTTACCAATGAAGTTGCAGATCATCCGAACAGCTTAAAGGTGAAGACTGCGTTGGAGCCTGCCAAGAAGACCACCACTGAAGAAGCAGAGAAGACCACCAATGACACAGCGATGGAGATCACTATTGGGGACAGCACTGCTGAAATTGTCACCGTGGAGACCAAGCCCAAGAATGCTGGCAGAACAAAGAAACCCAAAGAGTCAAAGACAAAAATTCCATGCCTATTAACAAATGTTGGAAAAGTGAGCTGTGGGTCAGCACGCGTTGGTGAGAGGCCAAAGGTGAAGAGCATGTCAATAAATGTGGAGTCGCTACTGGAGGTACAGAAAGCGTCTTCTGCAGCGTTGTGGTACACCGATAACCCTACAGCGGAGGGGGTTGATGTACAACACAGAGAAGAGGACTTTGTAGAGAACTCAACCAAACAGACAGACTTTTTCAACGCCCGCAGGAAAACCCACGTCACGTCTCGCATCACCAAACACAGAAAACCTAGGTTTGTTCATAAAACAACACAAGACGATCCAAAACAGTTTGACCCAAGGAAAACGTATACATTCCCTCTTCAAACGGAGTCCCATAGTAGTGTGTCACATGATCACAACAAAGATGACTATTTTGATGACCCAGAAACTCTGAACTCTGCATTTAAACTTGACAGGACAAACCTATTGATTGTAGATACTGTTGAGGACAAAAGTAGCAGCACTAAAAGTCTAAAAAGGAAAACCTTTGTGATTTCAAATGAGACTTCATCTAAAGGAGGTAGGAAGGCATCTAAAGGAAGTAGGAAGACTAAAGCACAGCCAGTCATGGACCATGAGTTAGACATTGAGGCAGAAGATGGTGCATTCCTTCTGCCTCAGTGTCTCATTGGAGAGGAGTCCTGTTCTCATAAAGGGGGCACATACTATGTAGATGTGGATACTACCCTGTCTGAGTCGGGACATACACACAGCTCTTCCAGAACTACCAGACCTAAGTCAACTACACAAAGCAGTAAGCAACCTATGGACTCCAGTTCTGCAGTGAAATGTAGAGGGACATTTGTGGTCTCAGTAAACCGGGACAGCTCCTCATTAAACAAGACAATATCAGATGATGGTTTGTCAGAAAAGCAGGCATGCCCTACAGATGATTACACTGTGGCTGAAAAAGAAACTACAGCGGTCAGGCATCTGCCTGGACAATACAAGGACCACTGTAGAGCTTCTCGAGCTAAACATTCTGTGGTTGAAGAAACTCCTGCCGCCTCTAAACGTCCATGGTTGGCTACACAGGAACCAGATGAAAATGTAGCGGTCCTGGAAAGCTTATTAGTTGAGGAAATGCCCCCATGGGACCTAGATGACCACTTCTCAGTTGCTGCAGGACAAAAGCCCAAGAAAGCCAGGAGAGAGGAAAGTGTCAAATTGAAGAAGAAAAAGGATGCAAAGAAGGATGACTCCAGTGGCGCTGTGAAGGGGAGGAAGATGAAAGGTTGCAGCACTAAGGTATCACCATTTCCGGGTGGAGGTTCTTTGTCCGTTGTGTCTTTGGATGACCAGGATAGAACATATACAGCCGTTGCAGCACAAAACACAAAAGCACAGCCGGTTGCGCAGATTCAAGTGTTGCATTGTAGCACACATTCTGCCACTGAGGATGGTACTGAAGCTTGTGAGCATGTGTCTTCACCTGAAACCAGGAGTTCAGACTTAAAAGTCAGCATCTTCAAGCCTCGATCCAACCAGGTCCTTAACACCCTTAGACGAGACACATTTTTCCTACCTATTAGTCTGAATGAATCTAGCATAAACAGGAAGACTTTCGTTAACTCTGACTGCATTTCCCGGGATGAAGATGAGACAAACAGCAGAGCATCTAAAGTATCAGTTGCTGAGATCCACACAGAGATACCTGATCATCGGAGCAGAGAGTCTGTTCATGAAAGCTTGAGAGAGCTGCTCATGGACGAAATGCCCCCATGGGAGTCCTCCATCGAAGTTCGCTGTTTCAAACTGACTGGATTTGACACTTCAGACTCCAACCCTAGAAGGGTTACTTCTGCTCACAAGGTTGCTGTATTTGAAGAGCAGTCTGAGGTTACGACTGAAATATCTCCAGGTACTGTTATGGGTGTAAATTAAAAGCTTTTTATTGTTGACAAAGTATTAACAGACAAAAGATGTATGTACACAGTTGTGCTCAAAAGTTTGCATACCCTTGATAATAGATGTACCATTTGTATAGAACATGAGTGAGCAGGCAAAACACATTTATTTTATTTTTTATGGGATTCATATTCAGCTGTAGCTTATAACAGAATGGCACAATCATAAAACAAAACATGGCTAAAAAGAAAAAAATTAACTAACCCCTGTTCAAAAGTCTGCATACCCTTAGTTCTTAATACTCTGACAGCGTGCAGTCTTTTGTAATAGTTGTCTATGAGGCCCCGAATTCTTGCAGGTGGTACAGCTCCCCATTCGTCTTGGCAAAATGCCTCCAGGTCATGCACAGTCTTTGGTCGTCTTGCATGAACCGCACGTTTGAGATCTCCCCAGAGTGGCTTGATGAAATTAAGGTCAGGAGACTGTGATGACCACTCCAGAACCTTCAACTTTTTCTGCTGTAACCACTGGAGGGTCAACTTGGCCTTGTGCTTAGGGTCATTGTCGTGCTGGAAAGTCCAAGAGCGTCCCATGCGCAGCTTTCGTGCAGAAGAATGCAAATTGTCTGCCATTATTTTCTGATAACATGCTGCATTCATCTTGCCATCAATTTTCACAAGATTCCCTGTGCCTTTAAATCTCACACACCCCCAAAACATCAGTGAGCCACCACCATGCTTTACAGTGGGGATGGTATTCTGTTCACTATAGGACTTGTTGACCCCTCTCCAACATGGCGCTTATGGTTGTGACCATAAATCTCTATTTTGGTCTCGTCACTCCAAATTACAGTGTGCCAGAAGAGGCGTGTCACGGTATTGTCTGGCATATTGTAATTGGGCTTTTTTGTGGCATTGGTGCAGTAAAGGCTTCTTGCTGGCAACTTGACCATGCTGCTCATTTTTGTTCAAGTATCGTCATATTGTGCTCCTTGAAACAACCACACCGTCTTTTTCCAGAGCAGCCTGTATTTCTCCTGAGGTTACCTGTGGGTTTTTCTTTGTATCCTGAACAATTCTTCTGGCAGTTTTGGCTGAAATCTTTCTTGGTCTACCTGACTTTGGCTTGGTATCAAGAGATCCCTGTATTTTCCACTTAAGTGATTGAACAGTACTGACTGGCATTTGCAAGGCTTTGGATATCTTTTCATATCCTTTTCCATCTTTATAAAGTTCCATTTCCTTGTTTCGCAGGTCTTTTGACAGTTCTTTTCTGCTCCCCATGGCTCAGTATCTAGCCTGCTCAGTGCATCCACGTGAGCGCTAACAAACCCATTGACTATTTATACACAGACACTAATTGCAATTTAAAAAGCCACGGGTGTGGGAAATGCCATTTTAACCTGTGTGTGTTACCTTGTGTGTCTGTAACAAGCAGAGGCGTTGCTAGGATCACAATACATTTGGGGCTTAGCCCCCCCCCCACGCCCCCCCGGGACAAAGTACAGGGTTTTGAATGTACATGAGGAAAATTTCGATGTTCATGCTAGCGGCCTACACGTCTACATTGTCATAATGCGCGATCGGAATTAAAGATGAATAGATCAGGGGCTATTTTTTTTTATTTATTTTTTTTGTCAATTTGAGATCTGCGGCTATAGCCCCGGACGCCCAGGCCTAACAACGCCACTGGTAACAAGGCCAAGCAAACTGTATGTAAACTTTTGATCAGGGCCTTTTGGGTGATTTCTGTTATGATTTAAAAAGGAGCCAAACAACTGTGTGGTAATAAATGGCTTCATATGATCACTATCCATAAATAAGTTTGT
>JACXGI010005089.1:17058-49385 GCA_016801175.1 Esox masquinongy | reverse complement strand
CTCTGAGCCTGGGTCCTCTCTAGGTTTCTTCCTAAATTTCGGCCTTCTTAGGGAGTTTTTCCTAGCCACTGAAATTCAACACTACTGTTGTTTGCTCCTTGGGGTTTTAAGGCCGGGTGTTTTGTAAAAGCACTTTGTGACAACTGCTGATGTAAAAAGGGCTTTATAAATAAATTTGATTGATTGATTGATTGATTGTTTGATGAGTTTGGGAAGCTAGCCCGTGTTAAGATTCTGTGGTCTTGTTTGATGAGTTTGGGAGGCTAGCCCGTGTTAAGATGCTGTGGTCTTGTTTGAAGAGTTTGGGAGGCTAGCCCGTGTTAAGATGCTGTGGTCTTGTTTGATGAGTTTGGGAGGCTAGCCCGTGTTAAGGTGCTGTGTTCTTGTTTGAAGAGTTTGGGAGGCTAGCCCGTGTTAAGATGCTGTGGATTTGTTTGATGAGTTTGGGAGGCTAGCCCATGTTAAGATGCTGTGGTCTTGCCCATGTTGCGACACTGTGTTCATTTTGCCCAGCAAATACTCAGATGGGGTTATGTTTGCTGGGATTTTAATCTGTATATACGTCTGCTCCTGATTATCATACTGTCAATATTTGCACTGCAAACACTTTAGTGAGGTCATTTCTATATCTTGATGATCACGGGCTTCACTTTAGTTTTACCTAGCCCGTATGTTTTCATGTAAGTGTATAAGTAGTGTTGACGAGGCAGATACATAGATGTGGAATTATGAGTCACAAACTTCCTTAATCTGCTAAGCATTGACTTGTCTCAACTGGGTGACTATACTTATTGCAGTCTCAGTCAAGAAGAGCAAAGATTGATCCTGCCAAACACTGTACTGTCAATGCCTTTTTTGAAATGGTAATGCAGCAAGGGTCTCGCTTAGCAGTGGGAAGGCCATATCTGCATGAAGAATGCCCTCTATTCCTATGATGAGTACTGTTTCAGACTTGGGAAGGTTATACCTTTGTTATAAATTCCCTTCCTATACATGTCCAGGCATATTACAGGTGGCAGCGTAGCCCTTCAGTTCGTATGCCAACTCATCTCATTCAAGTCATTGTACGTAATTAGCATTTCTCACGCATCATCTTCAAATCGTTGACGTTCTGATTTGGGCAAGATGCACAAAAAAGCTAATATTGGTACATGGTCTTGGAAGAGAATGGATGAGAAACATGAATATTTGAAGTGCCATGGAAATAAAACTAAAGCATATAAATTGTCGATAAACTGTTTACAGGGTAAGGTAGCCAATGTGTAATGATATATGGGAGAACAATCCTTTTAACAGCAAATCTGTAGACATACCTTTACCACACTTAACATCCTCTAACCTTTTCCACTCCACCTCAAAAAACTGTCCGGCACAAGTTACCTCACAGACAAGTTCTACTTTAGAATACTCAGAAAGAGAAAAGAGCGTAAGTAATGGACACATTGGATCTGAATTCTGCATATTTGAGGTCACATCATCAGTAATTTACTTTTTATTTGTTGTACTTTCAATTTACCAGGGAATAAGCGCTATCAGGGGAACTACATTATGTATTATGTCCCTTATTATGTACAACTGAACACTGTGTGCAAAACAGGGGTGCAATGACAACATGAATCGATATAAGTAAGAGAGTGACGGGTGAGACGAAAGAAAGAGGAAGAAAAAGCGAGATTATACAAGCTTACAATGAATGATGTGTAGAAGGTGTGGAACAGGGCTGCACTACACGGCACAGCTACACAGTGGGCGGCAGTCTGACTGATCATATTCTTGGAGTTCCCACATAACGTGTCCTGGTTTGTCTTAGGTACATCCAAGGCTGTATCTAGGGCCCTAGAAAGACTGAGGTCATGAGGCAAAGCAGCTGCCCCAAAAATACGTTTGTATTTTAGATTTCATAATTGAAATCTATTCACTTTTTTTGAGTTCAGACAATATGTAAATTGAATGCATGATCTCTTGACAAAACATTACCTGTAATGCTTTATAGCCTTTATGACTTCAATGTTTAATTTATGCCAAGAGAACTACCTCTGCTCTCTGGTCACTTGAATCAATACAAAACTCACCCAAGATAAACACTGACAATTTGCGATGTATGTATGGGGAAGTCAAGAAGATAGGCTATACTCTGTCTGTCTCACACTATCAAAAGTATTTGTTGACAGATAGAAGCAGTCCCTATCAAACACGATCATTGTATTGGCTGAACCAGACCTTTTTATGAAGAGGAAGGGATAAGAATCCGGTAGTGAAATGAATGGAAATTTGTTTATTACTCCACTCTGTCTCAGCCAAGAAAACTCATGACCAATCATCATCCTTACAGTCATGCATTTTATGTTTTTCAGAATTCCAACAATTTTATGTAAAAAGGCACAAAAAATATAAAAACACTGTATAAAACATAAATATCACATAAAATGTACTGATTGTTAGTAACTTGCTGTTGAACTCCAAAATAGTCATCGGAATAAGCTATTTTAATAAGTCTAGGAAGCTACGGTCAACAGTTTCAAAATCACTAATCATGTCTAGCTAAACCTAGTGATCCCGTCCTCTGACCTAAAATGTTAGCATGTTTTTACATTCTAAGCTATATTTCTAAGTATCTCTTCCTTGGCAATATTTGTTATTTCTCTCCCCTCCATCACCTCACCTTGTCTCTTTCTCTTTCTGCTGTATCACCTCACAGTTTCTTTTTCTGTCTCTTCTACTTTTTCTCTTGCCATCACAAAGTTTAGCTTTGTTTGTTTGTAAATTTCCATTTTCTCTGTGTCATTGAAGAATAGAAACTCAGTGTCAATCACTCCATTGATATGATGGTAAGTCTTTGACAATATATCACTCTACTCTTGTAATTACTTGTATTGCAATTAACAGTCAATATTTCATGGATGGAGGCTCAATGTAAATGCTTGTTAAATATTACCACTGTCCACTCTAGCTAGGTTTGTGTAGCTTGGACATTATCCAGGGTCCTAATAACAATGATAAAGGGGAAATTAAATGTATTAACTGAATCTAATTAATCCACTTGGGTTGAATGTGTTAGCTAACGTTAGCTAGCCAGCAAACCAGTCAAACTTAGACGATACAAAAAATATCACCACTGTTTAATTAATAATCTAAAGATTAATGGCATTCTGCTATTTACACAACTTCAACAACGACTCTTTGTTATCCCGAGCAACACTGTCTTCAAAGAATTGGTGCGCAAACGTCTTTACAAAAATAAATAAATTAAGAAAACAAGATCACTTATCTGCCTGGCTTCACTTCACAACACACAAATAATCACGATGACGAAGGCATCACGCAAGCAAGAGGTGATCATGATTTCTATAAAGTCTTTGCTTTACGTTTTTTTTTTTTAATCAGAGGACGGGACCTCAGTGTGTTCAGTGGTAGATATGAGCCTGTGTACATGGACTCTTGTCTTTTGGGCATCTGTCATTTTGACAAGAATATTTTGCACGTTTTACTAAATTCATATACTAACATATTCAATACAGTACACTGCTTACGAAGGTTACCACCCATGGGCCAGGATGATGGTGTCAAAACGAAGCAATACAGTATCCATGTGGTTGTGAAGGCATGTGACATTAGATGTGTATGCCACTTAGTGTCACAGAATAAACAGGACAAGCACTTTCTTAGACTTGTCTACTAGTTACTCGTTGTAGCATTCCTATTTACAGTATCTAAGTAAAAGCTAACTCTGAGTTGTTCAGCATCATGGTATAGGCTGACTATGTGAGCTTTTGATGGTACTATTAGTCTTTTTGAACTTTTTTTGGCTGTCTGGAATAATTGCACCGTGAGAAACCCAAAAACACATCTGCTTTAGATACAGCACAATTACAGTATATTCCAAATTTCAACTACTCAGATTAGGGTTCTGGCCTCTCACAATGATTGATGTTGTTCCCCTTTTTTCACTGTGCAGTACAGTATTTTCCCACATTTACAATGAAAGGGTTTCATAACAGATTGTACTGCAAGCATTGTATAAGTTATAAATCACACTTCTTGGTGACATAATTGAGATCACAGATTAATTATCTTGGGTGGGTCTGGAGCCACAGTAAGATCACTGAGGTCATTGAGAGGTTGTCTGCAGATTGCACTACAATCACACACAAATTACACAGCTTCTGAGGGTGTTAGGTAATGGTCACCAATTTAGCCTTTCTTATGTTGATAAAACAAAATGTTGACCAGATATGCTGCTTCTTCATCTTCCCTCTGCATGCATGCATGGATGACTAACTTAATGAGAAAGATAAGAAAGTTCACTTCCCTCATAGTGATTCACTGTATTTGATCTGTCCAGTCCAGCATTCTTCGTCTTTAAACCTTACCACCCTTTTTCATTTTCTGGCCATGCACTTTAGCGTTTGTCATCTTCGTGACCATATGAGTAGTTTGACCTCCAGTGTTAAATTTGATTTTCATTTTGGTGACTGCTAATAACCATCACCTTTACGTACACTCAGAGCAGATTATGATTTCCCCAAGGTTCTGGGGTCACCTCGAGTAGCTTAATTAATTTCGCAATTATTCTCTGCATGAACAACTAGGATTTAATATGGTTTATGGTGCATGTTGGAACTAGCCCTGTATGCTTTTATAATTGAACAAGTCAATGTTAATAATGCTGTCAAGTAATGGTAAATCACAGGTAGTATATTACAACAAAGATTGGCTCCTAGCTGATCTCTGTGTAAATACATGGTAAAGATCATTTCTCCCTCTGTTGGGTATTAATAGCAGAACATGTTAGTGTAGAAAATGCACAGTATCTGTCTGACTAAAGCAAATAATCTATTTGCAAATATGCAGCTAAATTAAAGGATTCAACTTGTTTACCACTGCAAATCTTCATGGGCAATATATCCTAAGCCCTATTGTTTATATTTCATGTAATCTGCTAATTATTTTACTTGTCAGAAAAAAATTCAGACATTTGTTATCAGGAAGAGAAAAGAAAGTGAACTAAAATGAAACAAATGTAATTAAGTTATGCTATATAAAGTTGAGTTGTTAGGCTTTGTGGTGACATAGAGCAAATACCAGTTGGCCTAAAGTGGCATTTCATTCTTGAGTGAATAGGGAAATGTTGCAATATTTAGAAACTTTTGCTAGGATTGGTAATGAAAACATACTTTCTATTGCATGTTGCTGCAATCCATATCACTTTGAATAATTATGTTGTAGAGCAATTCATAATTGGTCTTTAACTGTCTGCAAGAAGAGACCATACCACCGTTTAGGGCTTCACAAGTCAATTGCCAAAATGTGGATGAGTTATTATTTTCCTTAAATCTAAATGCAATACCGGCTTTATAGCAAAGGACAGTCTGTCATGACACAAACAGTATTCCTGATAATGCGTTTCTGTGCATGAGCTGTGCTAGCTAACATAGCCATGACCTTGCCTACAATTGTGATTTGGGATTTCTATTAGAATTATTTTTTTCTTTTTTTTAACGCACCGGTCTAGTGTGTTTTTTGCAATCCCCTCAGGAAGTCCAGCTGCAGAGGCTCAGTGTGTTGTTTTTGATCTGGTGAGTGGCCAAACCAGGAAGAGACGTGTGCACATTGCCCACACCTAACCCCTTCCCCACCCCCTCACCAGCTGCACACAGCAGGCTCCACCAGCAGTGCCACATTGCTGGACGTTGTAGGGTTTAAGCACAACACTCCAATTTCCTGTGGGATCTTAAGAGGATATTGGTTTAAAGGACGATATAGCAGGAACTGGAAAATATTTGAAAAGAAGAAAAAACACAATTTGGCCCTCTGCTAAAGTAGATAGTGTTCAATTTTCTTGTGTTGATCCCTGTTCCACAATGCGCAGAATACTAAATTCATACCACAGCGGGAATAAAAGGTAAACCACCAGTTAGTTGTCAAAACCCGTGTCTAATAATAGTGCCAAAAAAAGACAGGGGGATGTTTGTCACTACTAACTGTATATTTTATCAGTGTGCTGAGTTGGCAACCAGGTCCAGTTGCCTTCTTATTGATAATGTTACATACTCATTTGACTTGTTTTGTTATGCAGAGCTGAGGAATGCTGGATACATTTTAATAACGTGTCTATGAACATAGTCCCAGCTATCTGCTGCACTGGCTATATAGCTATTTAAGTCATGCCCTTAAACTGGTCAATGGTGCGTAGGCTCATCTGTAATCCAGGTCACAGGCATGCCTCTGGAGGAGGCCTGGCACGGGTCCCAAGATAGAGATGAAAAATGGACGGAAATTAACATAAAAATGTTATAAAGATACAATAGAATATTGAGAAATAATATATATAGAAGAGAGGATAACTGATAATTATAGCCAAGGGTCTTGGAATGGATTATGGGGTTTGTAGTAGAAGGCCATGCTTCAAAATCAAACGTATTCTTCAGCTTTTGTTGATGGGCTGAAATCAAAACAAATCATGATGTTCAGTTCCTGATTATGGCAGTGCCTTGTCACGGCAACTCCATAGCAGGTATGGGATGATCAAAGTTTGACACATGCTTCCTCCAAGCACATCTCACCAAGTCGGTTTGATTTTTATCACACTGCTCGCTCAACCCTGAAGCCTTTAGCTGGTACATACGTTCCCAAGCAGTCTCATCCAACTGTACACCCCTCCCTCGTGTTCGTATGTTATCCAGCTACCCTTTACAGCAGGGATCTTGAGAAGTGCCCTTCCTGCCCTCCCTGCCCCAAAGCCATTGGATGGTACTGGAGAAATTTCGTATTCAAAGCCAGATGACCATCCGTGATATTATAAATATAGTTTGAACCATGTTTTAAGGTTGTAGATGTTTCAAGGATTTCTGTTTTGTGTTTAGAGTTCACTTCATTTAACAACATCCGCAAAACAGGCATGCATTTTGGGTTGGGGTACAACAGTTAGTGTGACACTGTCAAGCCAAAACAGGTCACTGAAAATTATAAATGTACTCTGTTTTTGTTCAATACCACCCAAAACCATTGGCATCATTAACCAGTATACTCTAGTGCTGGTAGTTTTTTTTTTTTTTTAAATAGTCTGTTTTTATGTCTACGTACCCCTCATTCTGTCATGTTCCATTATCTTTATTAATTGATAAGGGGTACTGTCAATGCATTACTTTTGATGGGCATAAGTGGGGGTTTAAGTACTTTAAGATTTAGGGTATTTTCCCACTTACCCAGAGTTAGATTAACTGATGGATAAAATTATGTCTGCATGCGGTGAAGAACATGGAGGCTATCACTCGCTTACTGAAATTGTTGGTTTGCAATGAGTAAGTACAAGACAGCGTGAAGAGAGTGCAGACAACCCAGAGTAGTCCACAGTCCGTAAATGAGGAAGTTGATGGAATATACTTGTTTTGTATTGTCAGCAAGCATTTTAATTTGAAAGATGATTATGTATAGTTCTGTAATAGTTACAAGCCAGATTTGGAGTAGTTACAGTAGAACTATTGTATATTTTCTTGCTTCTTGTTTTCTTCAAACTGCTGGCAAAGATATGAAAATGTTATCCAAGTAGGAAAATACCCCTTATCAAAAATCCCGATGTATGCCTTTAAGATCTAAATAGGCTGCATGAAATGCCCCCTAAATGAAACACGGAAATGTCGCACCATTGGTTTTATGAAGCTTATAGTACAGTAGTACAGTAAATGCATGCTATCTAGTAGCAGTATGTATTACATGAATTTATTTTATCAACCTATATTTTTGGTGCACTAATGACATAATAAATCCTAAACATCTATACACATATCAAGTAAACAATATGCGATATCAAAGGAAGCAAAATACAAAAGAAAAAAGAGCATGTTAAACGTGTTCTATTCATGAGGTCCTGTGAAAGGTTTTTTTCTCTCTCTGTCTTCGTTGATTCATAATGAAATATTAACCGGAGTTGCCATGGCTACGATTGTCACTGAGCAGAGAGGGAGAGAGAAAGAGAGAGGTTCCTCTACAACTACATCGCTACTGCATCTAACTTGTCCATCCATTCATTGTTCTGAGTCAACTTAGCGTCACAGCCATTCGTAATATTCTGTACATCTTTCTGAGAAATTAGTATGACATTTTATAGATTTTCTAAATGTATGATTTGTGAAGAATTCCAAGGTTAGGGTTTAGAATGAGGTTAGTTATTAAGGTTACTGTTTGGGTTAGGTACTGTTTTACATCCCAACAGTCTTGTAATTCCAATGTATGACTTATGATTTGCTAAAATATAGATGATACTACCGTAGATATAAAAATGCTAAACATATTGACCTTTTCTATCATGAAAAACAATCTGGAATTTTTTTTTAAATAATTGTGTGGCCATCCGACATACAATTATGATATCCATAAGTCTAAAAAAATCCAGGAGCTTGTCTAAGTAGCCTAGAATCGTTTCTTTAAAACAGAAATGTTTGTTATTGATTAGTGAATTCAATAAAATGTTATTTTTATGATCCTATCTGATCTCGATATCTAGTCATGACAAGTATTATGTGGTTTCTAGTGTTTTCACGTTGGAAAGTCCAAGTTAAAGGATATTTCCCAAGTGTCTGAATATACTTTCCAGGCTGGATGACCCTTCAAAACAATTAAATGACTGTACAGAATCCATCTTCAGAATTGGTATGCCTGGCAAAAGTCAACTATTGACCTCTGTAATTGATGAAGTGTGTAATATGCACCCAACCTACAGTGTAGCCTGCTTACTCCAAATAAAAATAAGCTACTGTACTGCTGTCTGCTGTTTTCATCAACTGGTCAATTGTGTACATTGAATTTGCACTATGGCATCTAGGCACCACACTGTGCTCTTCCCAGCATGCTTTTTCCAGCCTCCACGCTCCATGAGACCTGTGAATTTGATTGGTCTCCCGTCGCTAAAGGCAGCATCCTGTATTTCT
This sequence comes from Esox masquinongy, assembly GCA_016801175.1. Taxonomy (NCBI): domain Eukaryota; kingdom Metazoa; phylum Chordata; class Actinopteri; order Esociformes; family Esocidae; genus Esox; species Esox masquinongy. Next base: position 40,458 of record JACXGI010005089.1, on the reverse strand, counting down.
GGAAAATAATTATCAGCCCTCTGGTTTGTTTACCTATTTCAGAGAAATGATTCCCAACATCAAAGTCAAAAATAATATCCAGACCGATAGGTTCTGTCTATACAGAGTTATTCATGGTCAAAATAAACCAATCCAAAATATCCCTCATTAGTTCTCATACTTCATTCGAGTTGCCACACACAATAGCAGAATTTCAGATGGCAGAAATATGGTGTGTTTGGTAAACCGAAGAAATGCATTCAGTGATGGAAAGTGTTTGGTCATTATTTTTTCTTGGATACAGGATCTCAGCCTCAGCAACCGTTCTTATAAAAATTTATTCAAATAAAAAATACAGTAATTTTCACCTTTTGGAATTTTTATTAAAATTGTTAATGATGACTTATTATAGATTATTTGCCTTAGTCTATGTAGTCTATGGGCTAAGACAAACTACAATGCATGGTTAAATTAAAAACAATGGAAGTAGTCAGGTTGTTTAGGTAATGTCAAATAAAATACGGATTGATAAAGGTGATTTGGAGATGTAATTTTTTTAAAACAGGATCACATGACCTGATTATCCAATGATTTTAAACATGCCTGCACAACCTGCTTATCCATTGGCTAGTGGTGGATATCAGACATTTATAATGGATGTTTTTAAAAACCAACAATATGAAAAGTGAAATGATCCTTTACATTAAAGATTAAGGTTTGGGAAAGGCATCAAACAATAAAGAATGCTGTACATCTATTCTCTCCATGGATTGTAACTCACAACCGTTTGAGTCAATCTGTTGGCTTTACAGCCCATCCACAATCCCCGATACCCTAGACAACCACCGGTGCCTCGAGTGGTTCTACCCAACTTAACATACTACACTAGTTTGAATGTCCCAGATTTATGTACTGTAAATGAATGTGGTGAAGTGCAGTGATTCACAGTGACACTCTCAGGGCATCGCGGTGCCAGTCAGCCCTGGAGAGCAGAGTAGACAGTCTGAATAACAGAGGCTCCTTTTATAGTCTGACAAAGGCTCACATAACCATAGTGTTCCCCTAATGAGGAGTTGTCTCCTTCTCGACCATCCGAAGGGAATTCTTCCTGAGCACTCTGCCAACTCAGCTTGAAGAGAGACCGTTCTGAGCATTTCGTGTCTCTCATAGCTCTTCAACAAAACTCCAAATTGTCTGCTATTTCAAATGTCTCCTTTCTTTTTCAGGATAAGGAATATTGATCAGTAATTATGACAATAGCTAACATTGTTATTTGGATGGTGCTACAACTATGTCTGCTGTCATATAGGGTTATGCAATGGTGATGTAAGTGGAAAATTCCACAGTAACAGAATGATGCCTTCAATCAGATTTTTTTAATTTAATGTATGCCCCCCAAAAATCCATTGATTGCAAAGTTAAACAAATTACACTTTACACCAGCACTACTGTTCACAATTGTTACAGATATTTTAACAAAAAATATTTACTTGAAAAACAAAACATAATTTGAAAACCTCTCCTAAATAGACACTTTACATGAAAATGACAAAAAGTAACAATTATGACACCTCTGAAGCAATTTTTAAAAGATTTTCTTGATGGTAAAGTCATGAAACGGTTTGATGATTCAGGGGATTGTGTGATTTCAACATGCAGTATGTGGAAAAAAATTAAATGAACAAAAATGGAATTAAGAGATTTTCATCAGACAGCATCGATATAATTATACTCTTTTCTCATCATGGTGATATATCCTGAATAGGTACACCGTGGTATGAACAAGTAATACGTTCGCTTGCATGTTTGCTAATTCTTTTACACACTGACTACCATTCTAATGAGCTCTTCCCCCAAACTAGACACAATTTGGTTGGACTGAACCAAATCAATTTGTTACAGTCATAAAAGTCTATCTTCATGTTTCACAAGGTGGACTTCACAGCAATTGCGCAGTACAGTAAAGCATAATACAGTACTATGCTCTACCCTACTGTATTAAACTTTGTTGTAATCTACTGACCAGCACAACCCTTCAAGCCCAGAGTAGTAACTACCTAAACATGTAAACTGAACAGTTTGTTAATTCATATTTTTCGCTGTAAAGGCAGACATACCTGTTTAAATAAAGGTGAAATAAAACATAATAATTAAATAAATAACAGCATGAAATAGCCTTTATGTTAAAGGGATATAAAGGCTATTTCATGCTGGGACAATATGTACATTAATTTGTACTACTAGCATAAATACAAGTAAAAATTATTTAAAATGAAAATGTTCTAAGTTATTATTTGAAAAATATTTTTCTACTAAATTTATCAGATCCCGAGATATTCTTCATTTAAATTGTCTTGCCGGTCTAACAGTTTGCATTGACTTGTAATCTCAGCATGGTCGCTTTAGACACTCCCAGTACTAATCCTAAACCACCCTGGACTAGGTAATACTCTTCAGGTCTCGTTTGGTAAGGGAAGACGGGGAAGGGACAAGTCATGTTGTTTTGAAACAAGATTCTACACAGTGCCCCTTCACAGCATTGGGTCGGTAAATAAATTGTTGTTGGTTTGAATCCCTGAGCTTCCATTAGACAAGGCGCTTAAAAATGCAGCTTCCAATTTTTTGCCCCTGGTTCTAAAGTGGCACTGTCAAGCCAAAAAAAGGTCCCCAGAAATGTTGTACTATGTCATTTACAGTATGTGCAAGTTTCTGCTGATCATCAAAACCACTCGCTTTCAAACTTGTAATTTCGTGACTAACTGAAATATGATAGGTATTCTACTGACAGACAAGGAACATATAAAAAAACGTATTACACATCCAGCCCAAAATGTTTTGCTTCTCCAACTCTCTCATAACATATCAGCAGTAACCGTAGACTAAACATGTTGGGACAACGCCAAAGTAACGTCACATGCAGTAACGTCACATACAGTAAGTAACTTCCCTTATGGGAATCCTTTGGTTTATACTGTACTTGCATTTTGCAATTACATAGAATTTGACACTCTGAAAAGGAAAAAATATGTAATAGAATAAGGAAACAGTTACAAGACAAAATACATACTTTCATTTGAATTTCAGTCTTAACTCAATTTAGGAGAGTTTAAATAATCCTACAGTACATCCTACAACAGTACATTTTCATAGACTACATAAAACAGTTATTTTTTAGCATAAACTGGTCAAATTTTAGTATGTTGCTACATAGTCTCACATTAAGTCCTTTTTCATTATCATGGAGTACATGATAATGCTGTTCATTTTTAAGGTGTGATCTGGTTAGATGTTAATATATTGTATTTATCTAATTGATATTAATCTATGTAAACATTTATTTGCATTGTACACCCTAACTGCAGAGTTAATTTCTCATAGAATGATGTTATAGAAAAATAGTTGCCAGTAAACAAACACTGCTACAAGCAGCAACATGTTTTGTAGGAATCAAGACGTGAGAACTGATAGGAGGCAGGCCTAACCGAAAATTAAAAATGTAGGAAATATCTCAATTTCTGGCTAAACCCATTTGAAAATTTAAATCTTCTTTTTTTCACATGAACTAGCCGAGCAGGTTATAGCCAAAGAATATTGCCATTGTGAGTATACCTATTCAGTAACTGTTGTATGACTAGGCATTAAGTACAATTCACCACTGGCATGAATGACCATGTATGTCTATTTCCATGTCTTCTTACCAATGCACTGGTTTTAATCGATGTGCCAGGGTTGTCTACATACATCTCCGGAAAAAATTAAGAGACCACTGCACCTATTTCATTCCTTTCCAAAAAAGTCGAAAAGGAAGTCTTTTTGGTAAGGAAAGAAAAAGGTGCAGTGGTCTCTTAATTTTTTCCGGAGCTGTATATTGTATGACATGAGTATAAAGCTTGTTAGCCACACAATCACTCACTACAGGGGTGGATTTAGTCTCACTGAGAAAAAAATGAGCAGAAAAAAAACTCACCTACTGTAAAATATGTTTGTGTCGTTTTTGGGCTGTTTGTTATATTTTTGCCAATGTTAAGATCAACAGCGTCGTTAGTTATCAGTAATCAAAACTTGCTTGCAGGCTAAAATTTGCCCACTACTGGATCATCCAGAAAAACTATGTGTATTTGACAAGTTTATAAAACCTATTGAAGTTTATTTTAAATTAGATTATTTCTAGAATCATTTGCATTTGTAAAACAAACAGCTTTGATTATTACAAATGTTGATGTATTTATTCTCAGAATTATATATTCTTGCAGTAGCTTTTATGCCTCATCAAATCTGCATCAACTAACCTCACATTTGGAATCTTCTCATTGAGGCCTGCAGTCAGGTCTCAGTCACTCTCTGTACTATTTAGTCTTCAGTTTGTTTTTGGTCACTTGTGAGGTATTTTACCTTTTTCTCCTTCGTTCTTAAAAAATCCCATCCACAAAAGCAATGTTTTAAAAAAAGCACTGTCAAGAGCATGCCAAACCAACAGGTGGTGATTTAACCCTAACCTTAAAGCCATTTTGGCCAATCAGAAGCCTGAACAGAGATATTACCAGTTCTGGTAGGCTAACAACAATGGCGCGAGTGTTGGATGTACCAGTGACCTCCGTAGCACATTGTGAGGCCTCTGTTCCTCGATATAGTAGGAGAGTTACTGTACATTTATGTGTAAACATGTCAAAATTCCTGTTAGCAAGGTTAAAACCAGCACTATTTTGTCAACACTGAAAACGCAGTTAGCGTGTCGAAGAAAGGCTAATACGCATAGAAGTCTAGGAGGTTTTGCGTTAGCCCTTGTGTACCTTCGCCTGTGTGCCTGTTTTGGATTACTGGATTTTGACCTTTGCTTGTACCTTCGACCACTCTTTTTGTCTGCTCCTTCTAATAACAATACTTCGATTGGAACCCAACAATCTGAGAATTGTTATTGTTTTGGGAAAAATACATGTCCAATATTTAATTTAATGCCAGCAACACGTTTCAAAAAAGCTGGGACAGGGACATGTTTACCACTGTGTTGCATCACCTCTTCTTTTAACAATGCTCTGTAAGCTTTTGGGAACTGAAGAGACCAATTTCTGTAGTTTTGTAAGATAAATGTATTCCCATTCTTGCTTGATATAGGATTTCAGCAGCTCAACAGTTCGGGGTCTCCTTTGTTGTATATTTCGTATCATAATGCGCCAAATGTTTTCAAGGGGTGACAGGTCTGGACGGCAGGCAGGCCAGTTTAGCACCTGGACTCTTTTACTACGGAGTCATGCTGTTTTAATACATACAGAATGTGGTTTGGCATTGTTTTGCTGAAATAAACAAGGCCTTCCCTGAAAAGGATGTCTGGATGGCAGCATATGATGCTCCAGAACCTGTATATATTGTTCAGAATTATGGTGTCTTCACAGATGTGCAAGTCACCTATGCCATGTGCAGTAATGCACCCCCATACCATCACGGATGCTGGCCTTTGAACTGTGCGCTGATAACAAGTCAGATGGTCCCTCTCCTCTTTAGTCTGGAGCAGAGGCGTCGCTAGGATCACAATACATTCAGGGCTTAGCCCACCCCCCGCCCCGCCTGGGACAGAAAGTACAGGGTTTTGAGTGTACATGCGGAAAATGTCGATGTACATGGTAGTGGCATACACGTCTACATTGTCACAATCTATGATCGAAATTATAGATGAATAGATCAGGGGCTTTTTTTTTTTTGGTCAATTTGAGATCAGGGGCTATTCATTAAAGAGTAGCCCCTGATCTAACGACACCACTAGTCCGGGGCTAACGACGCCACTGGTCCGGAGGATGCAGCATCCATGATTCCCAAAAAGCATTTCAAACTCTGATTTGTCAGCCCACAGGACAGTTTTCTATTTCGCCTTAGTCCATCCTTAATGAGCTCAGGCCCAGAGAAGGCGCTGCGTTTCTGGATTTTGTTTATATATGGTTTCTTCTTTGCATGGTTGAGTTTTAATTTGCATTTGTCGATGCAGCGACGTACTGTGTTCACAGACAATGGTTTTCGGAAGTGTTCCTGAGCCCATGCAGTGATGTCCACTACAGAATCATGTCTGTTTTTTAATGCAGTGCCGCCTGAGGGCCCGAAGATCACGGCCATCCAATATTGGTTTTCGGCCCTGTCCCTTGCATACAGAAATTATGAAATTTTGGCACTGATTATGAAAATATGACTGATCATCCAAAAAACTTTTATTGAAGGATAGTGATCATATGAAGCCATTTATTATCACATAGCTGTTTGGCTCCTTTTTAAATCATAATGTTAACAGAAATCACCCAAATGGCCCTGATCAAAAGTTTACATACCCTTTGGCCTTGTTACAGACACATAAGGTGACACACACAGGTGAAAATGGCCATTCAAGGTTAATTTCCCACACCTGTGGCTTTTTAAATTGCTATTAGTGTCTGTCTATAAATAGTCAATGAGTTTGTTAGCTCTCACGTGGATGCACTGTGCAGGCTAGATACTGAGCCATGGGGAGCAGAAAAGAAATGTCAAAAGACCTGCGAAACAAGGTAAAGGAACTTTATAAAGATGGAAAAGGATATAAAAAGATATCCAAAGCCTTGCAAATGCCAGTCAGTACTGTTCAATCACAGCCAAAAGAATTGTTCGGGATACAAAGAAAAACCCACAGTTAACCTCAGAAGAAATCCAGGCTGCTCTGGAAAAAGACTGTGTAGTTGTTTCAAGGAGCACAATACAACGGTACTTGAACAAATATGAGCTGCATGGTCGAGTTGCCAGAAAGAAGCCTTTACTGCGCCAATGCCAAAAAAAAGCCTGGTTACAATATGCCCAACAACACCTTGACAGGCCTCACAGCTCCTGGCACACTGTAATTTGGAGTGACAAGACCAAAATAGAGCTTTAAGATCACAACCATAAGCGTTATGTTTGGAGAGGGTCAACAAGGCCTACTGTATAGTGAACAGAATACCATCTCCTCTGTGAAGCATGGTGGTGGCTCACTGATGTTATGGGGGTGTGTGAGCTCTAAAGGCACATGGAATCTGGTGAAAGTTGATGTCAAGATGAATGCAGCATGTTATCAGAAAATACCGGCAGATAATTTGCATTCTTCTGCATGAAAGCTGCACATGGGACGCTCTTGGGCTTTCCAGCACAACAATGACCCTAAGCACAAGGCCAAGTTGACCCTCCAGTGGTTACAGCAGAAATAGGTGAAGGTTCTGGAGTGGCCATCACAGTCTCCTGACCTTAATATCATCGAGCCACTCTGGGGAGATCTCAAACGTGCGGTTCATGCAAGACGACCAAAGACTTTGCATGACCAGGAGGCATTTTGTCAAGACGAATGGGCAGCTATACCACCTGCAAGAATTCGGGGCCTCATAGACAACTATTACAAAAGACTGCACGCTGTCATTGATGCTAAAGGGGGCAATACACAGTATTAAGAATCAAGAAACAATAAAATGTCTCTGTTTCAACATTTGATATGATGTCTTTGTACTATTTTCTATTTAATATAGGGTTTAGATAATTGGCACATCATTGCATTCTGTTTTTCTTTACATTTTACACAGCATCCCAACTTTTTTGGAAACGGGTCTGTAGATATTAAAACAGATTTAAGTCAAAAGTGTAACTATGCCAATCAGAAACAGTCACTGTATTGTTTATAACCAACTCCAATGTAGATGGTCCTGTTTTCCCAGTGTCTGGTGTAAAACACAGTGAAGCAGGTTTTCTTGTGCTGATCTGCTTCCTGTTGATCCATCTTGTTTTTTTTTTCTCGCATTGCATAGAAGATGTTGCTTTATTGGTTTGTTATTGTGACCCTATATACCAATCACTGTCCTTCCTCATGAGACATTCAGAAAAATATCTCGAGTCCTCATAGTAGAATATGTGCTAGACTGATGGACCTTGACTGACAGATCTTACAGGGGAATGGATTGTCATTAAAAAAAATGTATGTAAATCCCTGTCATTTCTCACCAAGTGAGAAGTTATTTGTGTTATTTAAGCCAAATTCAACTTCTCTTACATAAGGGGTGAATACTTTTTCATTTATTACTTATTTATTACATTACAATTATTAATTTTTTAAATATTTTTAAATAATTTTATTTTCACTTTATTCATTTTTTTGTATATTTTGTGTAGGTCAATCACAAAAAGCACAATTACATTTCACTGTTACGCAACAAAATGTGAAAAAGACCAAAGCCGGTGAAAAAATATGCATTCTACTCTACAAACATTACACTAGAAGAATGCACATAACTAAAACATTTCCTTGCTGTTTCCCTCAATAGATGGATTTTCTAAAGCAATCCTAAAACACCAGCAAAGCTAAATAATTTAAATGCTGTCTTTCAAAAAGTGTGTTTATATTAAAATACATTATGTCTCCCAGTCTGACTTAATGTATTGTACATTGGTTTCAGAACATCAATTAGTTTTGATGGTTGACATATTTTTCTTTATTTACATGCCTTTTGATAAAGGTTTTAGAAACCCAATGTAATAACAGGTGCAGGTATGAAGTGTTCAGCCCCTTTTCAAACTTCCTTATTTGAAGGGTCATGCCATTGTGTAGTTATGGCTATAGTGTAAATGAAGGAAGAAAGGAAGTGGGACAGTTCCATTCCAACAGCCTATGTGACGATTGTATTACCATGACAATGCCCAAACATTTTGACTTGACATTGAGGTTGTTCATCTTGTTACCAGGACATTCAAACCAGCTGCATCAAAACTACACTACAGGGTTGGGTTAAGACACTATTGCTCAACCCGTGCTCCCTCTGCCATTGTCTGCTGATAAGACTGTAATCTGTTTTCATCTTCTGAGAACCTCCCCCTCTGCTGTCATGGCAGGGAGGAGATTAGAGAGGAGAGCCCACCCTCCAGCCCAGCCGAAACTGATACACAGTCAAGCAGGCAGACTGACGCCTAAAGGGTCATGGGAGGAGAAATGCCAAGTGTTACGTCTTTCAAGAATATACACCTGGTGACTTTGCATGGAAACATTTGGGAACAGAGGCCAGCTTGGTCTCAGGTAGTCAGAAAAATCCAATAGGATTTTAACTTATCATATCATAAAATTTCACTTCTTAATGCATCTGAGACACTCAAATACCCGTTGGTCAAAACAGATCAGTGACTTTAGGAAGCTGGGCTCAAGGCAGTAAGAAGTTAAGCCCATTTTAGTTACACTCAAAACAGAGAGGTCTGAATTATATTATTTTCTAAATATGGCATTTACTATATGTGAAACCATAAGAGCTGTATTCTACTACGTTGAAATGTATCCAGAGGACACACATGTTGTAAAATCCTAAAGAGATCCTGAAGAAACTTAGTATTCCTTGTATTTCTCAGAGGATTCTTTGTATTCCTAGCTCAGCACATCAGTGAGGCTTCAATACGCTTAAAAGCTTCTGCCAGGAAAACCTATAATATATAGTCAATATGATCTGACTTATGCCACACATGGTCACTGATGACTGGTGTAGCAGGCTGAAGTGGCAATATTTCTGTATAACCCTAACCCTTAACCCCTGACCTTATCATATTTCTTACATTTGACATACTGACTGGAGCGGCCAGGCATTAGCCCCAACAATGGTGAACCGGGGACTTTGGGACAATCCGCCACCATTTTTATTTGAATTCATAGAAGATGTGGATGCAAAAGCATTTGACATTTGAGGGGCGTTGTATCTGCTTTCAGACTGAATTGCCTTGCTTCATTTTCTTATTCAACTTGCATACATTAGTAACCTAAGTCCATCTCATGGTAGTGCTGCAAGGTTCTGGAAAGATAGCATACAGACAATAGTGGTTTTACATAACAGGTTTGAACAAATTGTTTGCCTTAACAGGTTTGCAATACATTGTTTGCCTCTCACATCAATGATGGTGATAAATCCCAAAGATTTGTTTTAGGTCAGGCTTAGTATAATTCTTTACATTTATGTTGTTTTCAGGAATAGTATAATATGTTAGGTCAAGCTTGCCTATCTGGTTTGGTAACTTGCATAAACAATGTTGAATATGTAAGCCTACATGTCATGTATAGTTGAATGGAGTGGTTAGAATGTATTTTAATGTCAACTTAACTGGAAGTTGCTAAATCAGATCTTTATCCTTTACTATATTCAATGCCATTTATGTTGGGTCCTGGCTACTGACTACTGCAAGAGAAAAATCCCTGAATCAGATCATTTAATTTCATTAAGGTTGATGTCTCGGTAGCTTCAACTTTGTTTTGCTCCACTGATTTATTCAGCTGATTTGGCTACATCTCATCTTCTCTTAGCGTGACAAAACTACTTTGTTAATCAAACTCAACCTTATGCATTATATAGATCCCCATTCGTCCAATGATATTCCTGTTACAGTAATATGGAACTGTGTCTCACATAGCTGATGACTGAAATGCTGAGTGGCCACAGAGCACCTTCTAACTGACGTCCATAATAACCTGAGGTTTCAGATGTGTTGCTGTGGGTGTAATGTGTGTAGCAGTGAACAGTGAGACCAAGCTGTTTCCCTCTGTCTTCTCTGTTTGCTTTACATTCTGAATGCTGATTGGTTAATAGCTGTGGTATATGAGACTGTATACAATGGGTATGTCACCACATTAATTTTTACTGCTGTAATTGTGTTAGTGGCCTGTTCACCATAGCAATTAGGCACCTTGGAGCTTTGTGATATATTGCCAATATACCACGGGTAAACGCTGTGTCCAGGCACTCTGCCATGTGACCTGCCAAAGAAGATTAATTAGCCGTGGTATATTTGTTATCTATCACACCGCCTCATGCCTTACTGCTTAAATATACAGCACCTAAGCGCTGTATCCTGGCACTCTGCAATGTGTTGTGCATTAGAACAGATATAAGCAGTAGTGTATTGGCTATATCCCACAACCCCTTATCCCTTATTGATATGTATATCGAGAGAGACATTTAGAGAGATGTATATCACATATACCTTTTCTATGGTTTATCGTCCCTGTACAAACTCTCTACATTCATGCTGTCCATAATTTTTATTCTCATCTCTCCTGAAAGATAGTAATCTCTTCTCTCCCATTCCCACCCACTCTTTCCCCTCTCTGATCTCCTCTACTGTACATAGCTGAACTGCGGACAGCATGCTTATCCTTGTTCCTCTTATAGTAACTGATTCAGTTCTTCACCAACAGTTCTAATGCTGTGAACTAATGGCCTTGTAGTGTGACGCAGTACTCATAGTGACTAACCATGATGCACTTTAATAGTGTTAATATGTTATGGATGGGGCAACCATCCTTTTTACTTTCTCAGCATATATTAAATTACTGTGTTTGTTTATTCATGTAGAAATAATTATATTGTATTGTCAGCCAAAAATGTGGTCTCTACAATGATGTAGAGAAATTGTTTAGCCAGGACTTCTCAGTCTTAAGGCAACAGTGGACTGGTGTCACATCCATCACAGGATGGGGGCGTCTACTGATTGTCATTATGGGTACTGTATCTCTAATGATCCGGAGGAATTCACTCACAGTGAGTCCCTGTTTGGCAAAAGGCACCCGCAAACACAGAATGGCTATGTAAGCATAAAATGAGATAACAGGCAATCAAGAATATCTCAAAGCAGTAATGAGATTCAAACTGGCATCCAACTATTCTGTCATGGGACGTGTCAGACCCGTTTTCTATCTCTACTTTCTTTGCTGTTTCAAAATACATTGACCAGATTAAATGCTACATAATAACCTTTTTTTTTTTACATAAAAGCAGAGCTCAGTTATAGAGTATAGAGTGTCTTCAAAAAATATTCAGACCACTTAACTTACTCTACATTTTGTTGTGTTATAGACTAAATGTATATTTAATTAGAAAAAACCAAAACACCAATGTCAATAGTGAAGAGGTGACCCCGGGATGCTGGCCTTCTAGACAAAGTTGCAAAGAAAAAGCCATTTCTCAGACCATAGCCATGTCCTACCATAAACATTGGCCAATAAAAAGAAAAGATTAAGATGGGCAAAATACCACAGACACTGGACAGAGGAAGATTGAAAAAGAGTCGCCTTTTCACCGCTGACGTTGAGACTGGTGTTTTGCGGGTACTATTTAATGAAGCTGCCTGTTGAGGACCTGTGAGGCATGTTTCTCAAACTAGACACTATAATGTATTTGTCCTCTTGCTCAGTTGGGCACCAGAGTCTCCTACTTCTCTTTCTATTCTGGTTTGAGCCTGTTTGTGCTGATCTTTAAAGGAAGTAGTACACAGCGTTGAATGAGCTCTCCTGTTTCTTGGCAGTTTCTCGCATGGAATAGCCTTCATTTCTCAGAAGAATAGACTGATGAGTTACAGGGGAAAGTTCTTTGTTTTTGGCCATTTTGAGCCTGTAATGGAACTCACAATTGCTGATGCTCCAGAGACCTACTGTAACTAATCTAAGGAAGGTCTTTACCAGGTAAAGAGTACTGAACGAAGGGTCAAACTTATGTACATGCAATATTATTCATTTTTTACATTAATTCAATGCCATACATTTCTAAAAATGTGTTTTTGCTTTGTTATTACGGGATATTACTGTAGATTGATGGCAATTTTTCATTTGTATTTAATAAATTATAAATGTTTATAACAGAAAATGTGACGTGAAATGGTCTGAATACTTTACGAAGACACAGAAAATGTGAAGTGAAATGGTCTGAATGCTTTCCGAAGACACATTAATTTACAGCACAGTTGCTTAATTCTTAGTGAACCACAAATTGGAATAATGGAAAACACCTAGTTGTATTCCGTAGATTGAGAACTCACTTTCTAATGATTGTATACAGTATAATGACAGTAGAGAGAGGTGCAGTGCTATCGCATGACTATGCTTTGGACTTCTCAAATTTTCATGCAACTCCTTTATAAAGGTTTTTTTTTCACAGTTGCTGGAAATCATGTGCCTAACATTTATCTGTACATTCAAAACAATAAACAATCTGAAACTCGTATAAATAAAGCCTAACGTATCAAAATAGCAAATAATGTTTGACACTCATTGAACCCGGTACCCCAAAATCCCCTCTTGCTAAAAATGTATGATCTTCTTAATGTGGACAGATTTAGGGCAAAAGGGTTTGGCTTTATCCACGATCTGGCTTTACCCATGCCAGGCCAGTACTTTAAATAGATATTTCCATCAACAGTGAGATCTGTTTTCCTAGCTGGGAATGGCAAACACACTGCCAAAGAGTGCAATTGACATTTGTGTTGTGTGGTCATTCACCTAAAATATTGCAACGTTTTCCAACTGATGTGTCATACCATAAACATTTAGTTTTTTTTTAAAGCTTATAGACATTGACAACACACGATGTTGGCCTAGACAAAATATATTTAATTGATAAAATTACCACTCGTCAAATTTGAGATGACAGATTCACACAATACATTTTACATTAAATTAATTGTAAGGATTAACAATAATTATCTTAATAATTTGAAAATCATATAGAGGGAAATCCAAAAATATATATAGTATGAATAATAATATAATTACCTGAACATAGGAAGCACTATTCAAACACACATTCCTCTCTTTTAACCCTAAAAGCACCAACAGTTGTCAGATTAACCCCAAGTGGTCACAAATGTCATAATTCTTCATCCTTATTAAATGTTTTAGCTTTGTTAAGCACCAAGTTACTAACATATTTTTATATGCACTTTTGTATGTTAGTGGTGTGCAGTTAAGCTGAAAATGTGAAGGTAAACTTGATGATAGGCATCAATTTCATCACAGAGGTAGAGGCATGTATTGAGAAAACAGAAATATATGGAGCCACCCCAGTTGACCCCTGAAAGCCAATTTTGTAAGCCCATGAGTATCACTGAAAAACAACACCTTGCATGAATAACAGACATATGTTCATAACTAGTTGCTCTGGATGAAATGTTTTACAATATCTGTTAAAATATAAAAAACATACAAAAACATGTTTATAGATCAGATTTGCTTACTTTACAGAATTCAAACCATTCAAATTTAATACAAAAGGTTAATAAAATAGTTTTAATGCTTGACTGTGAGTTATGCTATAATTTCCAATTTGGGTTAAAAATTTAAAGTGCCCCTGTTGGTGCTTTTTAGCTATAAACATGTTGCCACTTTATGGGTTAAATCCATGTCAGTGATTTCATTTGAAACGATGGACTTGGATGACAATGACATCCCTCTGTCACTCTCATGATTTTAAGACACAATGCTAATGGACTTGGGTGACATAATGACATCCCCCTGTCACTCTCTTGATTTTAAGACCCAATACTAATGCACTTGGGTGATAGTTAACAATAGTTTGGACAACAAAAACTATGTTTTGCTTCAGTTGCATATCTTACGCTCTTTCAGCATCAACCTATAAAAAAGCAAACAAACGACACAAAACAACGACGACGATGCAGACCTTAAATGGAAGGCGTGGAAAACATTGAGGACTGATTCGAGACTGTATCTCCGGGAACGCTACTGTGTGTGCGCTTATTGAGAAAAGACACAAAAAAGACCTGCAATATCATACCATAAAAGGCCTCTATCTCTGAGCGACTGAGTCAGTCATCTCTTATTGCAGGGCCATGTAGGCAGGCAGCTAAATTACATTAATCTGGGGATGATCCTGAGGCTGACAGTCTGGGATTACAGGAGGGGTAGGTAACGGGCGTAAAGTGCAGGAGCTGTTGTTCGTGCAGCGCATCAATCTCATCTAGCCTCGCTCTTGAATTAAATTGCAGTCTACGAATGCTACGGTTCCCTTCTGTTTCCAGTATTTACTGATGGTTTGGTCAGTGTGGTTAAAAAATTTGCAGATTCTGACAGCAATGCATGGACTTAAATGGCACACAGCGTATATAAAATCTAGACATGTGGCTGAGCTATGGGGAATAGCCGTCTGTTTACTTGAAGGAGCGGCGGACATTGCGTCCCTTGAGAGCCTGGGGGGGCCGGAAGTTGTCCTGCATGCAGCAAGGTGCCTCTCCCTCCCCACTGAACATCAAGCTGCGGAATTTACCCATCTGTCAGGAGAAAGAGACAGAAAAACAGAGAGACCAAAAAGGTCAGAAAAACCAGAGAAGCAACAAAAACAATGGTTAGAAGAATACCTCTTTGGAAGCATTGTTGTCCGTGGCTTGTGTTAGCGGAGTGCCTGGGGCATACTGGGATTCAGAATGTCCCCAATATTCAGAAAAATCTATGAACAGCATGTGAAATTAGTGTTGGCCTAAGCCCTGGAACATGTCTAGTGGTTTTGATGTCTAATGGTACGGACATAAATAAATGTGGAAGATCACAATGTAAAGCCGGTATGTATAGTTACTTGAATACATCTGTGTAAGAAAATTACATTTTGGTTTGTTATTTTTATGAGCCTAATCAATACCCACGATTTATTGTTCATCGTACTGCATAACATGACATGCTGCATAATGTGTGTGACCTTTCAACATTAATACGGCTAATTTTCATTAAAAAGCTCAAAATGCTGGTGTAGAAAATCTAAACTGACACCCGGTTCGACTTCTCATTCAGATAACATTCATAACATTATGCGAACTCTCCTTTTAGGCGATTTTAAGTGCCTGATATTGTAGTTTCACACTCTGAAAACATTAACTGCAAAGGAGGGCTGTTGTCAGTCACACTCTCAGATGTTACACATGATTACTGGATGAACAAGTAGGTGAAAAGACTCTTCCAACACACCATTCAGTGGCACTGTCAGACCTGTTCAATGACCTCCACCCTTGTTAGTTCTGCCTGCACTGCTGCTTAACTTATCTCAACATTGCATATGGATGCCTGCAGCCCTCCCTAAAATTGATGACATGTGGGACAGTGCATTTAACTGCTCTGTTCAGTAAACAAGTCTCCTTGGGGAGCCATTTTAACACCGCCTGTTGAAATGGGACTTGGAGATTTGATATTCCCAAAGGCTCAATACAGAGTACCAATTATGAGGGGAGAATATAGAAACAGGTTTGTTGGTTGAATCAATAAGGTTTATTGGTTTTATGTTTTCTGTACATTATTTACAGACAGTCACATAAATGGCTAAGAAACAACATGGCGGTGATATACAGTACAGAAGCAAAGAACGAGATATACTGGGCACTACATCAAGAATTGCAATGGTGTAATCATTTGGGTGTAGGCTGCTTTCATAAGGGCGAACCACCCCAACATACATACAGTACTGGTAGCATTTTCCCAAAAAGCTTAATGGGACACTTAGATAATGTAATCTAAAGTGACAGACAGTGGGCAGTTAAGTATTGACACTCCCTGGCTTAATGGAATGGCTGAAACTTCAACTAAAACAACTGTTCGGTACTGACAGGCTTTGTAGTCCTTTGTGGTCCAATGGTTATAGTCTACCTGGGTTCGAATCGGATGAACTGTGACTTTCCTTCGCTTAGTTTCTGCATCTTTCACTGTTGTGTAATTATTGAAAACCCACTCCTTTAAAAATATAAAAACATACTCTGTAGTGCTCACTAAGGACATATCACATAACTTTCTTCTGTATTTGACTACAAAAATAAATGTCCTTATTTAGCACTGGCACATACTGATGTTTTAACTATTCTTAAATATTTTTCTGAAAGAGTGACATTGAGAAATTAATCTTTGTTAAGTATTTCAGACGCTAACCTGACCTCTGTCAATGAAATGGAGCTTAACTGATGCAGCTGATTAGTGAATGGGCTGGACAGCATGGGTTGTTATGATAGTGCAGTGTAAAATGAATTTACCTGGGCAGGACTGACGCTGATTGGTTCCTTCAGGACGATCCAGGTGACACTCTCCAACAGAGGGGGAGTGGTCAAGGAGCCATCATATGTCCAGTAGTCCAGTGAGGCAGGCATCAGTGTTTTGCAATCAAAGTTGTTAAATGGAGTTTGCTTCCCCTATAAATAGGCAAAAATCCTGATTGATTACATAACGTTTGAACCATATCTTACTCAAAAATATTTTACATTTCCAAAAGAAACTAAATAATCATTCCATTTGTATTTCACCTTTGTTTTAATGGAATTCAAAGCATCCAGAACTTTCTGCAGCCTGGGGTTTGCAGCACCAATCTATAGAAAATGAGAAATTACAGTCATACAAGACTTCTTCGATTTAATTCCCAGACTCTCTTGTCTACATCATACCATTAATTGCATATGTACAGTCACTACTGGAAGTCGCCCCTTGCACAGTCTTCACATTTTGCTGCCATCTATAAAGGGATTCATTTTGATTTTTCTCCGTACAGATCTACTGAACGTACTCCACTATTCTGACAACTTTGCATAATTCAAATTTCTTACAGTTCTCACATGCCCATTGTTTGTGTAACATTTCACAAGTTCAGAAAGATTGGTTGTGAGTCATTGACAGACAGCAAAATTCTAAACTTGGCTCTGATTTCCAAGCAAATTCTTGCCTCAGTCTCCTGAAAACCTAATCCTGGGATAGAGTTGTATGTTTCCACAGGGAAATGCAAATAGTTTAATTCCAAAGACTAGAGCTAGAATTCTCAAGAGGTGTATAGTGTTCCAGAATGGTTCAGGCTTTGTCCTCATTAAAATCGGCTTGAAATATCTGAGACAAGGTTTCAATATTGCTGTACATCAATGATTCCAAACCAATTCTACAGACATGTGTTGCTTTGGTTGTGCAAAATTATTCACAGCTGAAATTGATTCTAAAGGTACTTCCATCAAAGTAATAGCTATTAGGTGAGAACACACATAGATAAGACATGTTGTAATTTGGAAAATGCGTAATGTTCTTTTATGTGGAGTTGGTTGTAAGGCTTGATAAGAATTTATTCACTAATGCCTTTTAAGATTAGTCAACAAAATGGTAAGACTGTGTGTGCAACTATACATAATGTACATCACTGAATTAAAACTACACCTTCAGAAACACCCCAACTACAGCAAGACCATCAGGTTTGGAAGCAGCTTCACCAAAGTTGGGGTACTTGGTGTTCCAGTGCACCAGATGGAGCTAAATAAACAAAAAGAAAACATGTCAGATTCAGCGCAGATAGACAATAAGAGTCATCTAAAGCCCTATGCAGGTCCTATTGTATAATCTGGGTCAAGGCCTTCCTACCTCGGCTGGGAATTTGATTCCATTGACGGTGTGCTCAGAGCCTCTGTCATCACTAGCACCCCAGTGGAAGTGGAACTGCTTCAGCCTGTAGGTGCCGTTGACAGGGCCTCCATACAGTGCTGTGAATAGAAACATTCAAACACACACAAACCTTTTTCATTTAGCTCTTCTAGAAGTGTTTAAGGGCATCTTTTGTGTTGAAATGCAGACAAAAAGATTATTTTTCATTTCCTTCAAAGCATTTTAAGTACAGGGACGTTAGACTTTTAGAGTGGCAATCAACAAAAAAAAAACAGTTGCAGTGCATTACCAAAATATGCTCATTTCATAAAAATCTTAAAATGGTACGGTTAAATACTATGTGGTATGGTGAAATGATGGGGTACAACAAATATCTATTTTGAACATCTATTTCTCTAAAGCAGATTGATTGTTCTTTATATCTACAATAAAGATGACAACCATTTGCCAGCGGCAGCATTCTTACAACCTATAACAAATACCTGTTTGCTCACCTGTTTTGCTCTGTGGTTGCAATCTAATGCAACACAGTCCAACAGCCTCTTGTGTTTGCACAGTTAAAGACATGATATCCTAATAATGTTTTCCATCACTGGTTGGATATTTGCAAGAACCAAAGCCTGTTTTGCTACTTCTAGTCCTGCAGTTCGTTTTAATCTCCATGGCATTGTGAACATCATCCAGTAACAGGACATTTTTTTACAAAAACCTAGTGACCTTTGCCAGGAGATGGAAACTAGCGGTAAGATTTCTTTATGAGTTCTCAAATCTAATACATTTGGGAAAAACCATTATCCTTGCATGGTGAGCCATAAAAACTATTGGAAACAAACTTGCCAATGATTTTGACCCCAACAAAATCTATTTCTCTGAGAAAATGCTGTTGAATTATAAGATATCCACAAACAAAAAAACAAGTGCATACAATCATGCTTAGAATTTGTATCATTTCCTTTATATAGTTATAATTAGTCATTTTAATGAAGGGTGACAATCATTTTGGATCTTACTGCAAGTGAAAAGGTAACCACTTCAGCAATACCTATTGTCTTGTTGCCATTACCCTTGCAATTCCAGTTCACCTTTCACTATACCCGGAGCTTAGAGTGGATCACAATGAGATATGTTTCAAACAGATTTTAATGTATTGTGAAGAGAAAATAAAATAAAAATTCTAAGACATACTTGAACTGTCAGTATCATCCAAAAAGCCAACTTGGAAGGAATGGCCATTGTTGAGAATCTCCATGGCGTTAGATGGATCATACTTCAGTTTAAGGGGCTTCATGGAAGGATCATAGGATGTTTGGCCAGGAATAATATTAATAGGAGATTGCCTGGGTCCATCAGCAATGGGAAAACTCTCAATCCATGTGGAAGGTCCTATGGTGGGGGGGGGAAAAGATGACAAAATGAAACAAAATGAGATAAACTTTTAAATTCTTATTTTCACTCTATTCTTAAGAAATGTGTACAATGACAAATGTTGAATGAGAACCAAAAATAAAAAAATAAAAAGTGTACTGTATGAATCAGAAATTCTAAACAATATACGAAATCGTTATTTATTTTTGATAAGAGTAATGAGTCACTATTTGATGTAACAATCTCATAAAACTGATACACTTCACACATTCAACTAGTAGTTAGAAAAGTGCGTTCAGCGTCAGATTATACAGAAGGCTAACTCTACTGTACTCTACATAACTCTACTGTAGAATACCTCACCGTCGTGTGGTCCGTATCCCCAGCCGTGAGACATGACTATTGATTTGTGTTCCTATACAATTAATAATTTAATCCTTTTTGATGGCTTAGACCTCCATTCAAGGACCCAGTTTGTAATAGCCTCGAAATAACAAGTGTCGAGGTTTATATAGACTCTCCTGTCACTGGTCGTCCAGCACATCAAGCAAGTGGGTTTGGCCTCATGATCTTGCTTGGAAACTCATCCTAGCAGGAGGTGTAATACCTCCACGTTCCCTTTGGGCCATACCACGTTCCCTTGGGCCCATTTACTGTAGAGCGCATCGCTCAGCCAGTCGACCTTCTCCGGGAATGTTGGTTTTGAAGATCCTGTTCAGCGCGCACAACCGATGAGAGCATTCCGGGGAATAGCTTTGCCAAAAGATTTGGTGTTTGCAAATTACACCCATTTTATTTGTGATCAGTCAAACACGGTCTCATCTCAGCGTTTCATACTATAATAATGATATCCCGAAATAGATCTTTCTTCTGAGGCTTGACAGATGGGTTGACCTTGGATTGTTCGACCGAGTCTCAGCCTGTAGTAAAAAAAAAGTAGCCAATAGGCAACTGGCAATCGCTTGCAAAATGTAACATTTTTAACTGGTTCGTTCTAAGAAGCGAAGTGACAAGGAAAGCAAAGCACAAAAACAAAAAGCGATGCATTCATTGTGTTTTCATTTGTCCTTTTATCCCTTAGCAGCCGGCGTCCAATCGGCGTAAAAACCAAACATTATAAGCGCAAATAGCCTCGTCCTCCCTAGTGCATATTTTAAAGGGGCCAGGACAATTAGGCTGCACTTTTCTGTGGGTAACAGTAGAGATAAGCAGACACTATGTGGTTGCATAAAATATAAAAAAATACCATTGTGTTTTATTTATATACCCTACTCACATGCACACACATATTGAAAATATTGTTGCAACGTGCGTTGCTTATCTGAAAAGCATAGGTTAGTTCTTTTAAGTAGGTTAAATTATAATTACGAAAGTTGCCAGCTCATACAGCAGCAAGACGAATTTATATTATAGTAAGCAGACGCTCGTATCCAAAGGAGAATTAAATGGTTTGCTTATGGCTTATGGTCGCAAAAAACTTTTAGAGTTGGCTAATCACTTGCTATCAGTCACCCTGATATGACATACTTCAATATGCTTAATATGTTGTAATAACACAACTGAACCAAAACTAACAGTAATGGACACTATTATTATTGTCCTTGTTTGTCGTAGCTCATTGAAATAATTGCTCACGCATAAGGCTTTGCAATTGTTTATTTCTACTTTTACAGCAATATTTACAATACGTATTTTTCAAGTACTAATCACAATACAGGGTTAAAAATAAATATGATGTAACGTACCAGTCAAAAGTTTGGACACTTCCCCATTTTGGCTATATGTGACTGGTACTTTATATAAATAGAAATATTACTACTTTTTATTATTACTTTTTGGTATGGATATCATTATTAATTAATGGATATATTAATATTTAAATAAAGCAAACTGCCACTTTCCTCTTCCACCTGCTGGCAGACGAGGTAAAAATGCTACTATTTCAACAAAATGCTCATCTGCCTCCATCTACTGGAACAAATATGTAACGCATGAACTGGCTTAATCAAAAAGTTTTCTTAGCTGTTGGATATATAGCTTTTTCAGATAAATCGGGTGGTTTAATGTTAATGATTATAACCAAGCTATGGGATACAGGTGTTGGGATCCAATTTGTGCAGTAAGCATATGAGTGGGGAATGTACCTTTTCATGGAATTACATTTCCATAAAAAAACTGAAAAAGACAATGAATGTGGAAAACTCAGAAAATACATTCTTATTATTTTATATCTAAAGCCCAATGCCTTGTGGTGAATAGAAATTAGCATATTAATCTTATATGACAGAATCACACATTGCCATAATAGATATTTACTTAGAAAGACATTTCTGTATTGTACGTAAGGCCTGACCGAATCTCAATTCTTTGACAGTTGGGTGTCAAATTGGAACTTATTTTCATGTATTGTTTTCCTCACTGACACACATCACTGAGGAATGCCCAGACATTGTTCTTTGTGTATTTTGATTCGTAAAGGGTGAATGAGATGATCCATGATTCACAGAAGGGAACATCTTGAAAGGTTGCCTATAGGTCTAAGATAATTGTTTTTGATTATGTTTCAGTATTCTTGAACCGTCTGAGGTACATGCAAATAAGTATGCCTTTACGCATGAGAGAATGAAAGGGTAGGATCAACCGATGGTATAGGCTTTAGGAGGGTTTTTTTGGAATTTTCAGTGGTCTGAATTTTCACTGGTCTGTTGCTTGTATGACGACATCGAAACGGTCGAATATGGGCCATGTGATTTTCCAAACAGCCTAGTCCTCATCAATGATTTAATCAATTACATAATCAGCATATTTCTTTAGATTTAATATTATCAGCAGTAATTATCCTCTGCAACAACCACACAGCTGTAATTGCGGGTACCAAAAGCAGATGAGTAACAAAACAATATAATTTGCCTATAACGGAATAACGCTGCATGTTTATTTGTGTGGTTATGAGGTCGATGCTTATAGTGGCTAATATTGGCAAATATTTAACATTATAGATAGAAAGGCTATAAAAATAGGAAGATTATATAACTAAAACATTTGGGGGTACTGTCATTACTTACAGCTACAGTGAGGGAAAAAATTATTTGATCCCCTGCTGATTATGTACGTTTGCCCACTGACAAAGAAATTATCAATGTATAATTTTAATGGTAGGTTTATTTGAACAGTGAGAGACAGAATAACAAACAAAAAATCCAGAAAAAACGCATGTCAAAAATTTTATAAATTGATTTGCATTTTAATGAGTGAAATAAGTATTCAACCCCTATCAATCAGAAAGATTTCTGGCTCCCAGGTGTCTTTTATACAGGTAACAAGCTGAGATTAAAAGCACTCCCTTTAAGAGTCTGAGTTTGTTACCTGTATAAAAGACATCTGTCCACAGAAGCAATCAATCAGTCAGATTCCAAACTCTCCACCATGGCCAAGACCAAAGAGCTGTCCAAGGATGTCAGGGACAAGATTGTAGACCTACACAAGGCTGGAATGGGCTACAAGACCATCGCCAAGCAGCTTGGTGAGAAGGTGACTGTGACAACTGCGCCCTCTGCTGCCTCTCCTCCCCCTGCAGCAGGCGGGCTCCAGCGCTCGACGTCACCGGCCTTCTGACACCACCGCCCATCTCATTTACGCATTTCACCTGTGTCTTGTTTAGCGCACCTGGTTCTCATCCTCATCATCCTGTCTCCTGCCGTTTTAAACTTAGGAGGACATAAGGTCCTGGCACACACCTGAGGAGTACCAGGCTTGATAGACCCGTTGCTGTCCCGGTCCAAAGTCCTCCTGGTTGTGTTGCAGATCAAGACGATACCTGACGATTTCAGCTGCCACTGTGCTGACACCTCCCCCTCCTCGTGTTGTCCTTGTCCATCTGGTCA
>JACXGI010005089.1:0-16958 GCA_016801175.1 Esox masquinongy | reverse complement strand
GTTATAAATAAATTTGATTGATTGATTGATTGATCATTCCCCCCAGTATATATGTTCCCTCTGCTTCCCCTGTCTTTGTGTGTTATTTTCTCTTTGATATAGAGCATTGTTATGCTTCGCTGTTGTCGTTCACATTAAAAAAACATACTAAGACGCACCGCTTCGTTCTCCTGCTCCTCCTTTTACGTGAAGCCGTGACAGAATAACACACCTTTTAAAAAAATGGAGCAACAAGGAGCCGAAGGTGAGGCCGGTGTTGCGGGATTAGTAAGAGAACATTCAACTATGCTGGCCAACCTAGGCGCCACAATGTATATCGTTTTAAAAGCGGTACAGCGCCTAGAGCTGAGCCAGCAGAGCCCCGCAACACCGGCCGTGTTGCCACCTCCCCAGATTGTGTCACCCGGCGTGGGGGCGATGCACATCCCGCTTCCCCGGGATTACGACGGGACGGCGGACCGCTGCCAGGGTTTCCTGCTGCAGGTCGACATTGCGCTCCAGGCGATCCATCCTGCGCCGACAGACACCCAGAAGATCTCTTCGCTCGTTTCCTGCCTGTCTGGGAAAGCCCTGGAGTGGGCCACCGCCGTATGGAACATCGAGGGACCCACCCAGGGCAGCTACGCCGACTTCATCCGCCGCTTCTGAGCCATGTTTGACCATCCACACAAACGGAGAGAGGCGGGTGAGCGGCTGTTCTATCTACGGCAGGGGACGAGATCGGCGCAGGACTTCGCACTGGAGTTCCGGACCCTGGCAGCGGGATCTGGGTGGAACGAGCGGGCTCTCATCGACCACTACCGGTGCAGCCTTCGCGAGGACGTCCAGAGGGAGTTAGCGTGTCGGGACGTGACCCTCTCCTTTGACCAGCTGGTAGACCTATCCATCCATCTTGACAACCTGCTGGCTGCCCGAGGACGTCCTGGAAGAGGCCCGCCCGTTCCACCCTACCAGCCAGACACCACCGTTCCCATGGACCTGGGGGTGGCTGTGCTCCCGAGCAGAGGTCGGGGAGGACAGGTGTGGGGTGCCTCCAAAAGGAGACGAGGCCGTTCCACCGCACCACACCACACCTCCTTCCCCGAGTCGAGAGGCGACGGTTTGTTTTTACTCTCACCAACAGGCCGGGGAGCAAGAACGTTGGGGCCGACGCACTGTCCCGCCAGCATGACACGGAGGAGAGGCCGGTGGATGATGCTCCCGTGCTGCCGGCGTCGTGCATCGTGGCACCGGTGGTGTGGGAATTGGACGCGGACATCGCTAGAGCGCAGCGTGACGAGCCCTCTCCGCCTTCCTGCCCTGAGGGTCGTACGTATGTGCCGGCGTCTGTCCGCGACCGACTCATCTACTGGGCCCATACATCTCCCTCCTCCGGTCATCCTGGTATCGGGCCAACGGTGCGTGCCCTGGCCGGTAAGTACTGGTGGCCCACTTTAGCCAAGGACGTGAGGGTGTACGTCTCTTCCTGCTCGGTGTGCGCCCAGAGTAAGGCACCCCAACACCTACCTATGGGTAAGTTGCACCCCTTGCCCATTCCACAACGACCATGGTCCCACCTGTCAGTTGATTTCCTCACTGATCTCCCCCCTTCGCAGGGCCATACCACCATCCTTGTCATTGTGGATCGGTTCTCAAAGTCCTGCCGCCTCTTGCCTCTGCCCGGGCTTCCCACTGCCCTACAGACCACGGAGGCCCTGTTTACACACGTCTTCCGGCACTATGGGGTTCCCGAGGACACTGTGTCTGACCGGGGTCCCCAGTTCACGTCCAGAGTGTGGAGAGCCTTTATGCAGCATCTGGGGGTCTCGGTCAGCCTGACCTCGGGCTACCATCCCCAATCTAACGGGCAGGTGGAGCGTGTTAATCAGGAGGTGGGCAGGTTCCTTCGGTCCTACTGCCAGGACCGGCCGGGGGAGTGGGCAGAGTTCCTGCCTTGGGCAGAACACGCGTTGAACTCTCTGCACCACTCCTCCACTGGTATGTCACCTTTCCAGTGCGTGCTGGGATACCAGCCGGTCTTGGCACCCTGGACGCCGAGCCAAACCGGAAACCCCTGCGGTGGATGATTGGTTCCGGCGGGCAGCGGGCATGTGGGAGGCTGTGCAGGCTCGCCTCCGGCTCACTGTCCGCCGCCAAAAGACCTTCACAGACCGCCGCCGCAGGGAGGCCCCGGTATATCGTCCGGGCAACCGGGTCTGGCTCTCGACCAAGGACTGAAGTTTGCTAATGAACATCTGAATGATTCAGAGGAGAACTGGGTGAAAGTGTTGTGGTCAGATGAGACCAAAATCGAGCTCTTTGGCAACAACTCAACCCGTCGTGTTTGGAGGAGGAGGAATGCTGCCTATGACCCCAAGAACACCATCCCCACTGTCAAACATGGAGGTGGAAACATTATGCTTTGGGGGTTTTTCTGCTAAGGGAACAGGACAACTTCACCGCATCAAAGGGACGATGGATGGGGCCATGTACCATCAAATCTTGAGTGAGAACCTCCTTCCCACAGCCAGGGCATTGAAAATGGGTCGTGGATGGGTATTCCAGCATGACAATGACCCAAAACACACAGCCAAGGCAACAGGAGTGGGTCAAGAAGAAGCACATTAAGGTCCTGGAGTGGCCTAGCCAGTCTCCAGACCTTAATTCCATAGAAAATCTGTGGAGGGAGCTGAATGTTCGAGTTGCCAAACGTCAGCCTCGAAACCTTGATGACTTGGAGAAGATCTGCAAAGAGGAGTGGGACAAAATCCCTCCTGAGATGTGTGCAAACCAACTACAAGAAACGTCTGACCTCTGTGATTGCCAACAAGGGTTTTGCCACCAAGTACTAAGTCATGTTTTGCAGAGGGTATCAAATACTTATTTCACTCATTAAAATGTAAATCAATTTATAACATTTTTGACATGCGTTTTTCTGGATTTTTTTGTTGTTATTCTGTCTCTCACTGTTCAAATGAACCTACCATTAAAATTATAGACTGATCATTTCTTTGTCAGTGGGCAAACGTACAAAATCAGCAGGGGATCAAATAATTTTTTCCCTCACTGTAGGACTACCCATTTGGCTTGCGATTAATTTGGCTTGCTAAGTTTCATCCGTTGAAGTTGAAAGGCCATATTTCTTGATTTCTGCATTAACTGTTTTTACATTTGACTGCATAAATCATAAAACTGATCTAAGACAATTCATATTTACAATCCCCTGATCAGACGGGATTACTTATTTACCTAGTCCTTATCAATACATTATATATAGAATATCAATTCCTAAATCAAAGGGCACAAAAAATGTAAAACAAAATACTAAGTTAAAACAATTTTTGTTTCATTAGGAACTGGCATGTCTTAAAACAAGTAGAGATTTAGCACCTCTAAAGGTCTTGACCGAACAACAATTGAAGGAAGTTATGGAAGACAGGATGACACATGTACATGTGATAAAGAGAGGCTTTTATAAAGAAGCAGGCTCATACAAAAACAATTTTTTGATTATTTGGAATCTGACCTTGCTAAATATACCTTCCCAACAATCCCATGGAGACTTAAACCCAGTTACGTCCCCACCACCCCACAAAAAAATAACACATAAAAGAATATGTTCATTACTATTTTGGGTATTCTTTTTTGTTGGGGGGCGTGTTTCTAATGTATGATGGGGTGCCTGCCTGAAAAAACCCTGCTCTAGTCATTTGATATGGTTCTGAGTTATACCCAAGTATTACATTTAAAAATAACTTCCATAGTAGCATGTCACACCAAAGATTGGAAGGCACCGCTAGAAATTAAAGATGCTCAAAATTCAGCAGGCACCCTGTTTTTGAGGCCAGGGCATACCGTTCTCATATCAACTCAGGCACATCATACAAACCATTTAAAAATGACCTCATGTATTATACACTGTCACCAATCTTCTGCTCTGGCCTTTGTCTTTAGCATGTGATAGGCATGATGAATTTTTATAGAATGATTTTGTTTTTATACCATCCTGTTATTTGCGACTAACTAGTGCTTTTTGTTCTTGTGGTCCAGCCGCTGTAGTCTTATGCATAGGGTTGCATAGGATTTTGGCATTGCTGAGCTCACCAGTGCATTCTTCATACTGTACCAAACAGATTTTGGTGGGCTTAATGTTTATTCTGTATCTCTGGTTTATTTATTCTGATTTATCAGCCTCAAGACGGCCAGCTTGACTTCGACAGCATTGACACTTCTTTGGTCCTCATGTTGTCAGAAAACAGCAATAGACTCCATATGCAAATACAAGCGTAGAATCAGAACTAGACAGCTCTTTTGTGCATGCACAGTACAAAAAAGCAAAAACCTTCCTAATCAGAAATAGCTATGAAGTCAATTGTCCAAAACACGTTTGCCGCCCAAAAATCGTGAGGCTATGTACAAAACATGCTGTAATTTCTAAATGATATGTATCAAACTAAAGCTGCCACTCTGCACTTCGAACCCATATTCATTGTATATCTTCAAATTCTAAATGATGGAATACAGAGTGTAAAAACAAATTTGTCACTGTCCAAATACTTTTGGAGTTCACTGTTATTGAGTGGAGAGCAAAGCTTACAGTTTGTTTTAGAAAACATGTAGCCATTTGATGAGATATAATTCAAACAAAAGAGACAAATTAGAATTAAAATATATCAAACATGCATTCACATTTTGATTTTGTCCATTCAGCTCCTGCCTCCAATATGATTTTTTTGTATCTTGCCAACATTTTCTCATCTGAAGAACAAAAACAATCAGGGTTAATCTCAGTTCTGATAAGGTATGAATTAGTCTGTAATTTGTCCGCAGTTCAGGATGAAATATTAAGACTGAGTATGGGAACATCTGGCACTAACACAAGGATCTTCTGAAGTGATCTTATTTAGACCATTCATTTTCTCCAAAGATTTAATTCCAACACTGATTATTTTGATTGCCAGGAAGTGGATCTCCTTTTCTCTCATGTTTTACGTTTTGGTACGCTCGTAATTGTAAGGTCCTGTGTTTTCTGTTTTTTTTTTATTTCCCTAGTCTGTTTGGTGTTATTTCTATGTTTTTCTGTTGCTGATTCTAGTTTTCTATGTCTATGTCTAGTTTTGTATATCTATGCTCGGTTCATTTATTTAGCGATGGCCACTTACCGCCTTCATTCGATTCATCTGTTTTCTGCACCACCTGTTCCCATCATCTCTCGCCTATTTAGTACAGTCCCTATTCTTATTGTTTTTGTGAGGTATTGTTTGTACTGTCACGATTTTAATAAGCCTTGTTAAAGTGCGTAGTATATTCTAACCTTAGTGTACCGACCTTTGCCTCTAGTTTGATAATCAGCCTGTTTTCTGACGATGCCTCTAGCCTGACTCTCCTGTACATTTGCCTGACCTTTGTTTATTCCCTGTGTATGACCATCTGCCTGCCCTTTGACCAAGTCACCAGCTTTTACCTGTGGTACATTACTAAATATATATCAACCTACGCCCATCATTACAGTAATGAAGATATCCATGTAATTTTTCTTTTTATCTGGAAACCTGTTGCCCTAAAACACACAACAATGCATTTTTGTAAATGTTTTTCTTATATGTGTACTATAGCCTAATTAATCAGTTAAAAAATTATCAAGCCTACATTTTTTTTTTTTTTACAAAAGAAAGTGTTATCTATCCTTTCAGTTCTGGCTCATCAGTGGAATTCTGTAGTTAAGTACACTCGACCTTCCCACCCCTATGTGAGCATACAGTAGGTACGTGTTCATCCCAGTCAAATCTCTTCTGTAATTGTGCACCCCTTGAAACTGGGACAGCAGTATTCCGACCCATTTTCAGAAAACCTCTGGAATAAAAAATGCTCAAGAAATGTCTCACTATTCAAATATTGGTACAGTTTGGAGCATACTTTCCAACGTCATTTTAAAATACAAATATTTTAATGGGGCTAGTTTATTTTGATTAAGTCTTTGCAGCATGTTGTAATTGTATTTTGTTATATTTGCCCATCCCTGTGCACTCTTGGATGTCTACAGAATAATCAACATGCTGTCCCTGAATGAAGTAGTTTGTCTAAATATTGTCTAGTGCTTGTGTGACAGGTGGTCTTCCGCAAGCTAAGATGTTAAAAAGTTACCTTATGTAATGTTTTGCTTTATAAAATAGAAATATGACAGTTGAGCTATGTCTTGCACATATTTTACATGAACAGTATTTAAGTTGTATAAAATTAATTTGAATCATACCCTTATGCGGTGCCGGCTCTAGCCTTTTAGGGGCCCTAAGCAAAATTTGATTTGGGGCCCCCTCTCCCCTATTGGTCGGGGTCTCACTAGCAGTCAGAGGCCCCCTAGCGGTTGGGGGCCCTAAGCGACCGCTTATGTTGCTTACGCCTGGAGTCGGCCCTGCCATTATGGTCAGTATGTTATTCCATGTTCAACTCTACAGTGTTATTTGTAACGTAGGACTGAGGGACACTGATTTTATTCATGTTGAAAGCAATCCATCAGCCTTTTATTTTAACATAACACATTCATTTTGACAGTATACAAATACTGTGAATATTGATAGGACACAATCATTTCTAATTCTTTCTAAATTGCCAAGGACCCACAAAACGCAATACATTACAACAGCTCTTTACATAATGATGGCTCAAAAACCGACATGGATCAGGATTATTGGCAATAGGCAGGAACACTCAGCTGTTGCTATATATATGTACAGCTCTGGAAAATATGAATTAAAAGACCATTCCTAATTTATCAGCATCTCTACATGTATGTCATCCATTCCAGTGTCAGTTAAATCCCAACACAGGCACACCTCATTTTACTTAAAGAGGTACTGATTAGGTGATTACCTGACCCAAATCTAATTTAACAAGGAAAAGTATAAAAACCACTGCTGTGGTCATCACTATCCTCTTGCAATAGAACTAGCTGGATGGCAAAAACAGTGCAAGTAGTACCTCAAAGGTAATTTGAATAAAAAAATAACTATTCAGCATGACAAAAGAGTTGAAAAGAAAAGCTTTGAGTGAGGAAAAGAAGGGTTCAAATATGGCTTTACTGGCAGAGGGATACAGTGAGCATCAGGTTGCTTTCATCCTGAAAATGTCAAAAATGGCGGTTCATAAGAACAAGGTCAAGCAACAGACATTGGGGACAACAAAGCTACAGACTGGCAGAGGGTGAAAACGACTGTCCACTGACCCGAGCTGACCGCCAACTCATTCGAATGTCACTCAACAACCGTAGGATGACATCAAGTGACCTACAAAAAGAATGGCAAACAGCAGCTGGGGTGAAGTGCATGGCGAGGACAGTTTGAAACAGGCTCCTAGGGGCAGGGCTGAAGTCGTGCAAAGCTAGAAAAAAGCCCTTCATCAATGAAAAGCAAAGAAGAGCCAGGCTGAAGTTTGCAAAAGACCATAAGGATTGGACCGTAGAGGAATGGAATAAGGTCATCTTCTCTGACGAGTCAAATTTTCAGCTTTGCCCAACATCTGGTTGTCTAAAGGTTAGATGGAGACCTGGAGAGGCCTACAATCCATAGTGTCTTGCACCCACTGTGAAATTTGGTGGAGGATCGGTGATGATCTGGGGATGCTTCAGCAAGGCTGGAATCGGGCAGATTTGTCTTTGTGAAGGACACATTAATCAAGCTAAGTACAAGGTTATCCTGGAAGAACACCTGCTTCCTTCTGCTCTGACAATCTTCCCCAAAACATGTGGAATGTATCATGATATTTGAGGAGAAAATGTGTGTTGGGCAGCACTCTACCAAAGGATGATGATTTGCATTTGATGCAGCCACCTCAGCTCCATACAGATGGGCCATGTCATGTGATTCTGCTTGTTTTGCATCTCAGAAAATTGTGTTCATTGGTTATCATTGGCTGCTGACAACATTTACTTGTTAAGAGTGCAGGTGTATAATCACAGTTTATTTCTTTCATTTGCGTTTTGAAAATCCATCGACCTAATAATCGCAGGTTACGTTCGCGCGGGTAAAATGTGTTTGTGTGCGGGTGTTCACGATTGCAAACGTGCATTCGCGTGCCTGGTAGTGATGGGTCGTTCGCGAACGAGTCGGCTCTAAGAGTCGGCTCTTGTAGGTGAACGTCGGGAGCCGGCTCGTATATCAGAAGAGCCGAATCTATTTTTAAAAATATTTTTAAAATTAAAATACGAATAAAACGATTTAAATGAATAGAATTAACTAATTCAAAGAACGAATAATTAATTAATACAATATAGGCCTAATGCTCAAGCGCACACATTCGTTCTGTCTGCTCAGACTACCGTAATTCCCCGTTTATAGCCGCACCATATATAAACCGCAGAGCCGGATCTTTTTTGGTGAGCTGAGCTGAACGAGCCGGCTCACTGAAAAGAGCCGGAATGCCCATAAATAGTGCCTGGGGTTTCTGCAACGTTTTGACAATGTTGGTGGTTGTGGAGCAAAACATCAGACTACTGCATATTTAGTGTACTCGCGAAAAGTTACGGATATCTTGATTTTTATATACAACAGTGTCAATACCCTTTTCGAGATATTGCCATTTATTTTTCAACATTGTTTTGAAGCAGTTATAAACATGAATAAAACAGAAATAACAGAATAGGCTAACATCCTTAGATTTTGGGTTATGTTCAGAAAAAAGTCCGATTCTGGAAGATCGTGGGTTACTGGATTAATTGGAATGATTGAATATCTCACAGACCTTTAACGTGTGAATGTGGAGATGTAACCCAATCATATTGAAGTAGAAAGCAATGGTTTAGTTACCCTTTCCAAAGGCACTGTACATAACCCATAAGGTAAAATGCAAATTCCGTTTTTGGCCAGCTATGCAAACTCTAACATTAATTGATCCGGCCAAAGGTGTTCAATTGGTTAACGGCTATTCCCATTTGTTTTCTAATACCTCTTAATATGAAAGTAATTTAAAAGTTATTCAAAGTAATACGATTACGGTACTGAGTTTGAGTAAAAAAAAGTTATGTTACTGATAAATGACACAGGTGACTTATGACTGTAACAGA
This sequence comes from Esox masquinongy, assembly GCA_016801175.1. Lineage (NCBI taxonomy): Eukaryota > Metazoa > Chordata > Actinopteri > Esociformes > Esocidae > Esox > Esox masquinongy. The sequence goes on along the minus strand of JACXGI010005089.1, from coordinate 7,921 downwards.
TTACATTTAAAGTAATCCGTTACAAGTAACCTAAAAAGTTACTTACCCAATCCTGTAATTTACTTTATATATCTAGGCATATATATATAATATATAAAAGTATATATATATATATATATATATATATATATATATATGCATCTGTATATATAGATTTATGCTGTACAAAAAAAACTGTTTTGGCATCAGCCCTATTATTTCAACAAAACCCCATCGTTTTGTTGTAAATATGATCGTTTTGTTTTGAAGCCTACTTCTTTATCTGTGCTTTGTGGGAAGGTGTACATTTTATAATGAAATGTGTTATTGGTTAATAAAGTATTACATTACATTCCCAACGCAGTTGTCTGTCTATTTCAAGATTAGCAGCCTAAATGTGACGCGGTCCTAGTCCATGCCGGGTTTTAGTGGCATCTTGATTTCCGCTATGTGGATTTTCACTCTTTGCGCTGCAGCAACGGAGCGAGCTGTCAGGTGTATAGAGCAGAGGTCCGTTTGGTACCTATACAGCCTACTACCAGTCGCTCTGCCCTGTTATTTATCATAAAAACTGGCGTTCCATTTAGGATTTATCGAATGTCACTACAATTGTGAATCCTGCCATAAGAAGATACTGAAGGTAAGCCCTCAATATTTACCCGATTTGTTGCATGTTTTTTCGCGTAGCAATAGCAAGTGGTTGATGTGGTCAATAATGCCAATGCTGCTGAGGAATGACCCACACATTTAGCCAACTATCTGTCATCTTTTAAGATTGTTTTTCAACCGAAAGCTATTGTTTTAAACTAGGCGTACGAACCACGTTTGTTTCACACAGACACTTGTATCACGATATGAAATTCCATCATTCTAGTAGCGTCACAGCAGCCCACATCAGTTGCACACACCAGCGCACCATAGTATGCTTTAAGACAAGAAAAGGAAACCGCTCCTACGCTACACATATCGTGACGATGTGGGTTATTATTTGAGTTAGCTGCATTGTTTAAATGCACTGACATGTAGTGCATGTTGCGGTCAACTTACCGTGAAATCTGTAACTGTTCAATTAGGGTTTAGTAACAAGTTGTAGCTGATGTTGTTAAATCATAGTGTATAATTTATAGATTTTTTATCAAACATAGGTTTATGCCCATAGCGGTATATAATTACCTACCAATCAGCAGACAAATTGTATTCCTTAGATGGGGACTGCACTATGTGAAGTACCCACTATGTGAAGTGTTGGTTCAAGTCAACAAAAGAAAATTATTTATCCAGGTTTACAAAATCCCACTAATTCTCAGTTGTATTCACTTTGATTTACTCAATTCCTATTTAACATTTCCTAATCTTCAGTGTCCCTTAATCTCAAAGAACCTGTTGATAGACAGATTGTGCCCTTACAGCATATAGCTGTAAATGCTCCCTTCACTCTCAGTGTCATGAATCACTTTTAGTCCTTGTGGAAACGTCCTACTCCCCTTAATAATAGCATTTTTTTCCTGTTTCACACCTAACACTTCACAAACAAACTGCAAAGATATTGGTCTTGAGACGTTGTGTCCTGTTTCTGTGGCTGAACATTATTTCTTGTAGAAATGAGCTTTTATACTTTATTAAAAGGCTTCAACCGTTGGGACTCAGTCACACCAATAGGCTCAGGCCAACATGGCTAGCAAGTAGCTTATTTTGTAACTAAGGAAGTGTCTCCTTATTAATCAGATATTCACTTGTCAACACCATTAGTTGTGCGTAGTTACACAGGCTGACTCAACATAAATTTACTGAAAAGTATATCCTGGCTTTGCAAAAACACATTTCTAGTCAACAAAGTAATGTGTATAATAGGGGTTAATAGTTTTGAATTAGTAAAAAGTAAACAGAGCTAAACGTCCATGTATGGCATATTTAATCAATAAGGCACAATGGGTGTGGTATATGGTCAATATTGCATCACTACGAGCTGTTCTTAGGCCCAATACATTGTGTGATGTGGTTTATTGTCAATATACCACAAGCCCGCAAGATGCGTTATTGCTTTTACAAATGTAGTGGGAGCAGTTAAAAGTGATGCGACATCATTTCTGTGGTACAGTATACGGTCTCATATACCATAGTTATCAGCCAATCAGCATCTGGATTCAAAACACCCAGTATTTAATATATTATTTGACACTAACACTAACAGCCCCTCGCCCAAAAAGAATATACTGTTTCATGAGATAATAAATCACCAATAGGACATATATTCCAGTACTTATATCTACGTACACATGTACTCATTCTATTCCTCCTTACTTCCTGTCACGGTAAGGTAGATTTGTTCTGGTCTACTATTTGCTCCCCTCTGCAACTCAGTGACATCAATCCTTGTGGAGATGGTCTTTTGCAGTGTCCCATTTGGCCTCCCTTACAAACAGAACACCTTCTGACCGGTGGATGCAATCACTCAGTGCCCTATCCTTAACTCAGTCTCCAGCCAGCTGCCTGCAGCCAGCCCTGAGGGCTGTTGTTATTTTAGGTAGCTCCTTTTGCTAACGAAGAATCCTCACTCGATTGTGACAAGCTTGTCACAGTGCCGGACAGGTTAAAATGTCCAAATGTTATTAACAAATTATTGCAAAATTAAATGACCCATGACCATTGCCGTCTACAGTTTCACATTTTTGCCCAGGACTTACTGGCTTCATTCCTGGCCCATTTTGCTTTGACGTTAAAATGGTTTCGCTTAGCTCTCTGTTATTTTTAAATTGTTTAGGAGCTCCTCAGAGAGGCATGGAGATACTGGTCTTTGTTGGTTTTGGTCTTTGTAAACCCTTGAGATTCCGAAGACCTGAACATGTGGAATATTTCCTTCTGGTTCACCGCTATACAAATCCTCCCCCCACCCTTGTTGAACCTTGGAAGTTGTTATGACTTCCTGTCTGTCACCAAGAAGAGCGTCAACTTATTTTCCAGTGTGCACACGTGGGTGAGGACGAGAGCCTTGAGGCTTTCGCAGCGGTATATTGCCATCTTAGTATCAACCTTCAATGAGATATCTGTTTTCTCAAAATATTTTGGATTGAACGGATTTTGAGGGGTTTTCCCAGTTATATGTTCAGGGCCTGTTGGAGAGTGCCTAAAATAATTTCCTCTCCTGCAGAGGAATTTCTCATGTTAGTCGTCTGAGGGTTTCTCATGTTATCTGAGGGTTCACTGGCTCTGTCTTGGAGTGTGTGTTGTCATAATGGGACATATCCTAACGTGAAATAGGGAAAAAAGCAATCTAAAGAGAACTCAAGGTTATTTACTCTCTGTACCTCTCTGTTTTGCGAGGAGAGGAAGATATATTGGGATGGATTGTCCGGGATAATCCATTTAGAGACATTTGGTTGTCCACTTTCTTACCACACACAAACGAACAGAAATGGTGTTTACGCCTGATTTAGGACCAATAATATTGCCTTGTAGGGCATTCCACAAATTGTGAGCTTGCAAGTTCAGGCTGGATGTAAAAGGCCACCCGTTGGTGGTGTGAGTAAACCTTGGTTTTATTGGTTTGTTTTATATGTGATCAGTGTCTCGTTGTCTTTGCATCACCGGCTGCACCATGGCTATATCACGGTGGAACCAATCGGGAAGCGTCAGGCATCCTCCGCACAGTCCCCCTCTCGCTCTGTGTCAGGACTGTAACAGGATTATAAAGATGTCATTTACAGATAAAGATAGAGCATACATATGTAGACACACTCTACCCCCACAACAGATAGATATTTTTCTTCATCCTACCAGTCACCGCCACTGCTGAATGCTAGAGGTTTCACGCCAACGTCCGCTTGATGGAAGTCTGACGTGTTTAGTTATCGGGCGTCTGACTTCTAATCTCTTTGACGTCATCATCAGTTGAGGGAAAAGGGTTTTCTGACTAGTGGTATGTGTGACTTCACTGCGGCGTCATCGCGGTGGGTTATAGATGGAGGGGGTTTAGACTGACATTCGGTCTTGCCTAATGCCTGTCAGTGTGGCTCGTCCGTTTGTTTCAGCCAGCGGTTCGTCACTGTAGTCATGCAGCGGGATGGATGACAAGCAGGTCCTGAGGAGGAGGGAGGAGTGGGAGGCCAGACCAACTGCGGAGGAGGTGCATAATCAGATTCATTAGAGCCCAGCTAGTCCGCTGTGTCAAGTGAACTGACACAATGTCATTTCATCTCTGAACAGCATCATCCATTCTAAGCCAGAAATAGACTCAAGCCTCAGCTTTGCTTTCGGAACGGCAGCTAGCTCTGTCTCTACCACTGAAGAATACATGGGATTCTGTTAGACTGTTCAAGGCTGAAACATAGACTATCTGATGAACAGTCTAGCCTAAAGCAGAAGTTGGATCACAGTCATATTTAATTTAGCAATTTGTTATCAGCACAGTACATTTCCAGTGATTTAAGGTTAGTAAGGTTGAGATGTATTTGGAAAATGAAAAGCTGATAGGAAGCTGTGTGCTCTAGTAAAATGTGGCTAGGCAAGCCTAAATGGTGGATTTCAGCATTAAGGACATTATATGTGCACATAAAATTACTACTCTCTTGTCTCACAGAATGGACAAACAAAATGGAATTGAAACTTTTGATTTGTTTGTCTACAATACCCATTTGGAAGAGTGTATACTTATTTTAAATATTCACATGTTGGAGGAATAAAGTAATTAATAAGTATTGTGGATGTTACAACCCCGTTTCCAAAAAAGTTGGGATGCTGGCTAAAATGCAAATAAAAACAGAATGCAGTGATGTGCAAATCATTTATCCCTATATTTACTTGAAATAATTACAAAGACAAAAAAAAAATCAAATGTTGAAACTGAGAGATTGTATTTTTTTGGGAAAAATACATGCCCATTTTGAATTTGATGCCAGCAGCATGTTTCGAAAAAGTTGGGACAGGGGCATGTTTACTACGGTGTTGCATCACCTCTTCTTTTAACAATACTCTGTAAGCATTTGGGAACTGAGGGGACTAATTGCTGTAGTTTTGAAAGTGAACTGTTTTCCCATTCCTGCTTGATATAGGATTTCAGCTGCTCAACAGTTTGGGTCTCCTTTGTCATATATTTAATTTCATAATGCGCCAAATGTTTTCAATGGATGAAAGGTCTGGACTGCAGGCAGGCAAGAGTCCGCGTACTAAATTGGCCTGCCTGCAGTCCAGACCTTTCAATGGATGAAAGGTCTGGACTGCAGGCAGGCCAATTTAGCACGCGGACTCTTACTACAGAACCATGCTGTTGTAATACCTGTAGAATGTGGTTAGGCATTGTCTTGCTGAAATAAGCAAGGCCTTCCCTGAAAAAGATGCCATCTGGATGGCAGCAAATGTTGCCCCAAAACCTTTGTATATTGTTCAGCATTAATGGTGCCTTGCAGATGTGCAAGTCCCCCATGCCATGTGCACTAATGCACTCCCATACCAGAACGGATGCTGGCTTTTGAACGATGTGCTGATAACATGCTGGATGGTCCCACTCCTCTTTAGCCCAGAGGACGCGGCGTCCATGATTCCAAAAAAATAATTATTGTTATACAGCTCCGGAAAAAATTAAGATACCACTGCACCTTTTTCTTTCCTTTCCAAACAAGAAACCAGGCAAGCCTATTTCAGCTGGACCGCAATAGAAAGTATTGCCCTCTTGAGATTTGAACCCGGGTCGCCCATGTGAAAGGAGGTGTCGCTAACCACTACACCACAGAGCTCTATGTTTGATGGGTGTCAGTATAGCCTCTGGTGTCTATCCTGAACAAATCCTCTTTTGCCACTGGTCGTTTTAACTGCTAATTGGCCATTCGTGAATGATATTGATGCAGTTAAACTGATTAACGTTTCTTACTAAGTTTACCTCCACCACAAATAGCGTCTATGAACTGTTAGCTTTTGCCACCGGCCATTTGAACAGCTTATTAGCCAGTAATAGGCTTTACCAGTATCTAGGAACTTACTGGAATAGTCATAGGAATTGAGCAATTGCTAGCGAGTCTGCCAAAGTTATTTCATTTCATGGCATAAAAACATATTTTTTTCTTTCATGGCATAACAACATACTTTTTTCTTTCATTCGTGAATGACATTGATACAATAACTATCAAGAAAGGTGACGATAACTAACTTTTTAATCAAGTGAAACGACGGGAGAATCGTGGAAATAAATAAATGTTGTTGTTCACAATAGATTGGAACTTGAGCCTTCCACGTGAGAGGCACTGTCTTTAACCATAACGCCATGGCATTACGCATTTCACCAGTCGCTAAACACTGTTGAGCATTGTGTTAAACTGACTAATGTTTCTTATTAAGTTTACCTCCACCACAAATAGCGTTTATGAACTGTTAGCTTTTGCCACTGGCCGTTTGAACAGCTTATTAGCCAGTAATAGGCTTACTGGTATCTACTAACTTCTTAGGAATAATCATAGGAATTGAGCAATTGCTAGCGAGACTGAAGATGAACTTTTCCATGCCAGAAACAGTCGCAATATAACCGTATACAGTTTTAGTTAAGGCTCACTGTAACGTAACTCCAGTAGCCTATGTTGTAGCCAGCAAATGTGTTTGTCTATCCTGACCCAAAACGCATGCACGGATGCGTACTTCGAAAATCCACCAGAAACAGTTGCACTATAACCGTAAACTGTTTTATTTCAGGCTTACTATAATGTAGTCACTGGAGGTTTAATCCAGCGAAGTTTTCGTCTATACGGAATAATTCATAATGCGTACTTTGCTTTGCCTGCGAGGAGATACGAACTCGGGACCTATATTTCGCAGGTCCGCTTCTCTAACCACTACGCTATTTAACAAGGGTTAGTCAGTAGGTCACTCAGTCACTCACTCACTCAGTAAGAGACATTCGCTCTACTTGGCCGGCTCCGCTTACGCAGTCCGGCAAAAAGTTGAAAAGGAAAGTTTTGAGTGAGGAACAGAAGCGTTCAATTTGCAGTGGTCTCTTAATTTTAGCCCTTCGGTTCCTCACTCAAAACCTTCCTTTTCGACTTTTTTGGAAAGGAAAGAAAAAGGTGCAGTGGTCTCTTAATTTTTTCCAGAGCTGTATATGGTTTCTTCTTTGCCTGGTAGAGTTTTTACTTGTATTTGTGGATGCAGCGACGTACTGTGCTCACAGACAATGGTTTTCGGAAGTGTTCCTCAGCCCATGCAGTGATGTACACTACAGAATCGTGTCTGTTTGTAATGCAGTGCCGTCTGATGGCCCGAAGATCATGGCCATCCAATATTGGTTTTCGGCCTTGTCCCTTGCGTACAGATTTCTCTGGATCCTCTGAATCTTTTAATGATATTATGTACTGTAGATGATGAGATCCCCAAACTCAATTTTACGTGGAGAAATGTTATTCTTACACTTTTGCACTATTTGCCTGCACAGTCTTTCACGGAGTGGTGAACCTCTCCCCATCTTTACTTCTGAAAGACTCATCCTCTCCAGGATGCTCTTTTTATACCCAATCATGTTATTGACCTTTTGCCAATTAACCTAATTAGTTGTGAGATGTTCAACCAGGATTTTTTTCGGCCTTAAACAACTTTTCCAGTCTTTTGTTGCCCTTTTCCCAGCTTTTTTGAAATTTGTTGCTTGCATATATAGGCAGGGTCCAAAATTAACACCCACTAAGCGGGTAGTTGTTCCGTTTGGCAAGTAAATTTCAGAAGGCTATCCACCACACTGGCAGGTGAATGTTTGTACTAAAATAGTAATGTAATAAAATCTGTCATGATGGCTTTCAATATCCCTGTGCAACTGCTTTATACAATTCAAGTAAGTTTTTAGTTTTGGAAAATGGATTGTAAAGTAGTGAGCCAGTCACTGAAGCTAGAGGTGGAGGAGTACTGGCTGGAATTGGAAGACTGGCCCAGAGAGTAGTGAGACAGTGACTGAACCAACAGAGAGACAGAGTGG
>JACXGI010005088.1:0-49380 GCA_016801175.1 Esox masquinongy | reverse complement strand
TTAAGGAAATAAATCTGAGCACCGTTGTGATAAAGCTCTTTGACTTTCCACACCAGGTTTATCCTTCTAGTAGTTCTTAAACTTGACCACTGGCGGGGAAGAAGTCAGCATGGCAACACCTATGCAAAACTCAGTATGTATTGGACACTGAGTTTATGTGGATATTTGGCTGGCCTTTGTCTACAGTCAGTTTCAATGGAATGGTTGTCACACCAAAGGTTGTGATGTCTTCTTGCAATTGTGGTATTGGTAAGGGTCTACATGTGGTCTGATTGGTAGTTCTCGCAAGTTTGCATTCCAACAGTTGATGACTGGTACGAGAGAGGTAGACCATTGTTCTCTTTCTGGTCTTTTGGCAGTGCTCTGTGCTCTTAGCTTAGGCATCAGCCAACTCTTGAGCGTTCAGCTTATACATGGTACTTTAGGGGGTTTAACATTGGCAATGGAGCCAATACTTTGCCTCTTGGTCTGAAGGAAGAGGGGTAAAATGGACTGCCGATTAATAATAACAAAACATAGTAAAAAAAAGTAAAAATCTCGATTATTTACATTACTTTGGAATATTCTGGTTGCAGTGGTGCCTTTATGGCAGCATAAGCTGATTGCTCTGATATTTTAATATATTTTTTGATTTATGCATTTTTTGTGCTTTTTTTCTGGAATAACTTTTGCCGGACCGCGTAAGCGGAGCCAGCCTAGAGGAGCGAATGTCTGTTATTTACCGAGTGAATGACTGACTACCCCTTGTTAAATAGCGTAGTGGTTAAAGACGCTGACTATGGAACAGCAGGTCCCGTCACAGTCAAAACACATTATGCCGTAGGATTTGTTCAGGACAGACAAAAGCTTTGCTAGCTACAAACTTCAGTAGCTACTTAATAGGAAGCATAAAATAAAATAGTTCTGGTGGATATTAGGATTTGTTCAGGATAGACAAACACTTCGCTGCAAACACGATTCTCTCGTCTTTTCACTTGACGAAAAAGTCTGTTATCGTCACCTATATTGATAGATACTGTATCAATGTCATTCACGAATGGCTAATTAGCTGTTAAAACGGCCAGTGGCAAAAGAGGATTTGTTCAGGGTAGACAAAAACTTTGTTCGCTACAACCTTCAGGAGCTACGTTATAGGAATCCTAAAATGAAACTGTTCCATGCTATATACAGTGAGGGAAAAAATTATTTGATCCCCTGCTGATTTTGTACGTTTACCCACTGACAAAGAAAAGTCATAAGTCCATAATAAGTCCATAAGTAAAGTCATCAGTCCATAATTTTAATGGTAGGTTTATTTGAACAATGAGAGACAGAATAACAACAAAAAATCCAGAAAAACACATATCAAAAATGTTATAAATTGATTTGCATTTTAATGACTAAAATAAGTATTCAACCCCCTCTCAATCAGAAAGATTTCGACCCAAAGCACACATCCAAATCCACAAAAGCGTGGCTTCAACAGAAGAAGATTAACATTTTGGAATGGCCCAGCCAGAGCCCAGACCTGAATCCAATTGAACATCTGTGGGGTGATCTGAAGAGGGCTGTGCACAGGAGATGTCCTCACAATCTGACAGATTTGGAGCGCTTTTGCAAAGAAGAGTGGGCAAATATTGCCACGTCAAGATGCACCATGCTAAAAGACTGAGTGTTGTAATAAAATGAAAAGGTGCTTCAACAAAGTATTAGTTTAAGGGTGTGCACACTTATGCAACCAGGTTATTGTGAGTTTTTTATTTTTTATTTTTCCCCCTCAAAGATTTCAGTTTGTTTTTCAATTGAATTGGCTGTCACACATAAAGCGCGAGCATCTACTGTGCAGGCCTGGGACACTCTTATCAGTTCTCTTTCTGACATAGCATTGCTTGCTCGCATATAAGGTGTTAATGTGAATTATGCTGTATGGAAGCAAGACTCTCTGTCATCTAATGCAATGAGTTCCCACTGGTGTGTCTGGAAAATGTCTATCCCCCCTTTTTTTCTTCTTCTTTCTTTCTCACTAAAATTCTTTAATGGCAAAGCAATGGCACTAGGTTCGTAATGTAATGTTCAAATTGTTCAATAAAAATGTTGTCACAAAAAAAAGGTGCTTCAACAAAGTATTAGTTTAAGGGTGTGCACACTTATGCAACCAGGTTATTGTGAGTTTTTTATTTTTTATTTTTCCCCCTCAAAGATTTCAGTTTGTTTTTCAATTGAATTGTTCATGTTATAGGTCACATTAAAGGTGGAAAAAGTTCTGACATGATTTATCTTTGTCTCATTCTTTTACATCACAGGAACCTGGCATTTTAACAGGGGTGCGTAGACTTTTTAGCATGTGCCATGCTAATACACTCCTACCCAAAAACACTGAGTGCTGTAATAAAATCAAAAGGTGCTTCAACGAAGACATCCGGTGGCTGCCCAAGCGTGATGCGCGTGTAGTTTTGAGCTCCGTCTCAAAAGTCCGATAATACACGAAATATCCTACAATTCAGAAACTATTCTAGTTTACATTACGTCTAAGTATCGTTACAAAATGTCGAGCAGGAGAGGAGTGAAGTATAAATAGTCTACGGACGAGACAGCGGGCAAAAAGAAAGTTTCGGGCCAAGAACCAGAGGATGATTCGAACGCAACCATCTTGTTAGCATTGCGTGAGCAAGAAGAAAGGCTAACTGGAAAAGTTAAATCCAAGCCCTGAAAGCTATAATTGATGCCTCCAACCCAGCAGTGAACAAGCTCAGCGAGGATTTAACACAGCAAGCCAAGGCCGGTAGAAAGCTGCAGGGGAGGCTAGATGCTACATCGGCTAACATCAGAGAGGTGAAACACGATGTGGGTGACCTCAAGAAGGAGCTACTGAACCTCCACTAGAAAGTCGCTGGGATGGAGGACAAATCACGGAGGTCTAATCTCCAACTTGTCGGCCTGCCTGAGTCAGCAGAGGGTGAAAATGCCATCCGATTTTTGCAAGATAACTTGCCCGTGTGGATCCCCTCCCTGGCCAGGGAGAAGAAAGAAATTCAACCGGCTCATCGTATATTCACCACCCAGGACAGTACCAGCCGTCCGCGGACACTCATCTTCCGGCTACTTCGTTACCAGGACAGGGAGAAAATTCGCAACGGAGCCAGAGCCCTTTCATCCGCGCCTACACACTAGATATCCAGCGAGGGGCGGATATCGACATCCAGGTTGCTGTTTTTCCCCAACTACAGCAAGGATAGCGCGCAGAGGAGGAAAGCCTTCGATGCGGTGAGAACACAGCTTGCCAACAGAGGTCTGTGGCAGTTCCTGAGATATCCAGCAACCCTGAAGGTTAGACAACGGCTCGCTGCACTTTTCCGAAAGGGAGACATTTATGGCCATGCTCGACCGGAGCCCTCGCTCAACATCCAGTGAAGCCGGCACCCCCCGCGTCTCTTTCCCCACCATACCGGATGACGAGGGACCCTCGGCGGATACTTTTCCCGCTCCAACTTGACCCAAACAGCGGATTACTTAAGGTTTCATGCTGCTTACCCCCCTCTCGACTGCACTGAGTATCTGATCTAGGTTTACTTAAAAGGGCATACTACCTCCTGATACTGATTAAGTCACTTTAAGTATTCAATTCAGACGAATGCAGACTGATTCTGAGGAGATAACCATCCATTTGTAAAGCAAAATTGGGCTCTAATCAGGTTATTAGGTTAATGTTTCTGATACCCATACGGACTCGGACAGGAGACGTGTATCACTGTTGAAAGCCACAGTTAGTTAATAAGAAAGCTCTTTTTTATTTTATTTTATTTTCTTCTCCATCCTTAGAGGCCATTTATCATCTCTTGCGGATGGAATGTTTTGTTGAAATTGTTCTGTGTTTGTTGCCAAAGCCTTGCTATTTCTGTAGAGACTGTTATACGTTTTTTTCTGATTTGCATGCTTTATATTTGAGGAGCAACATTTGGTGTAGACCTACATATGATATCCTCCAGCTGATAAAATGGCACAAACTTTAATATGGGTAACTCCATTAATATAATGTCATGGAATGTACGGGGCCTAAACTCTCCAGTAAAACGCACCAAATGCCTAGAATTCCTTAAACGTAAAGAGATCTGGTCCCTATTTTCATGACAGTTGGGCTTCTGGAGGAATTCACATTCTCCAAGATCTATATGACAGAAATGGTTTGATTTCACTCCGAGAGCTTAAAGAATGTTATTCTCTCCCTGGGTTTCCTTGGTTCTTGTATCTCCAGTTGAGATCTGCAATCCGTGCCCATGGAGTTCCATGGGATTCACCTTTACCCTCTCATCTGCTGGACACTTGGATTTCCTCTCGAACACCTTCTACTGGATTAGTGTCCATTATCTACAATGACCTGCTCTCTAAAAATGTTAAATCTTTGGGGGTGATCAGTTCTTGGAACCATGAACTTGTGGGTCAGGGTTATGATCTGGACTGGGACAATATTTGGACCAAGATAGCCATCTCATCAAAGAATCCAGCACATCAACTTATTCATTATAAGTTTGTGCATACATTTTATGCCACACCATACAGACCCTTTACAATGAAACTGACAGATGATCCCAACTGTACAAAATGTGATCAGAACATTGTTGGCACATACCTTCATGTTTTTGGGAATGTCCCTCTGTGTCTGGCCTCTGGTCCAAGGTGCATATGTGCCTTGAAAATATCTTAGGATTTCCCATTCCTATGCACCCCCCCTACTTATATTCTATGATGACTCCGTTCTTAGTGGCAATACCAGATTGGCACAGAGGAAAGTTATATTTGCAGGATTGACCGCCGCTAAGAAGACCATAATACACTCGTGGTTTTCCCCAGACATCCCGTTGGCAAAAGAATGGCTAAATCATTTTAGAGACATTGCTCTTTTAGAAAGGTAATTGGCTGTCACACATAAAGCACGAGCATCTACTGTGCAGGCCTGGGACACTCTTATCAGTTCTCTTTCTGACATAGCATTGCTTGCTCGCATATAAGGTGTTAATGTGAATTATGCTGTATGGAAGCAAGACTCTCTGTCATCTAATGCAATGAGTTCCCACTGGTGTGTCTGGAAAATGTCTATCCCCCCCTTTTTTTCTTCTTCTTTCTTTCTCACTAAAATTCTTTAATGGCAAAGCAATGGCACTAGGTTCGTAATGTAATGTTCAAATTGTTCAATAAAAATTTTGTCACAAAAAAAGGTGCTTCAACAAAGTATTAGTTTAAGGGTGTGCACACTTATGCAACCAGGTTATTGTGAGTTTTTTATTTTTTATTTTTCCCCCTCAAAGATTTCAGTTTGTTTTTCAATTGAATTGTTCATGTTATAGGTCACATTAAAGGTGGAAAACGTTCTGACATGATTTATCTTTGTCTCATTCTTTTACATCACAAAAACCTGGCATTTTAACAGGGGTGTGTAGACTTTTTATATCCACTGTATATTGATGCAGTAGTTATTGTATCAATGTCATTCACGAATGGCTAATAAGCTGTTAAAACAGCCAGTGGCAAAAGCCATACAGTTCATAGTTCATGCAATTTGTGATGGAGGTAAACTTAATAAGAAACTTTACTCAGTTTAACACAATGGTTAATGGTGTCTAATGAAATATTCCAAGTTGGCGTGATGTTAATGTTTGACAAAATTATATAATGTCAAGAGGCTATACCAATGCCTGGCAAATGTATAGCTCTGTGGCATAGTGGTTAAAGATACAGCCTTTCATGTGGGCAACTGGGGTCCGAATCTCGGAAGGGCAACAACGATCAACACTTTATTGCGGGCCGGCTGAACTAGACTTGCCTGGTTTCTTGTTTATTTATGAGTTGCTAATAAAGTACTGATCAGATGTATATAAAAAAAAATTAAACCTTAAGAATTTAATGACGATAAAATTATGAAATTCTGGGCCAATATAGGTTTCCTTTATTGCGTGTCTGTGGTCCAGGGACCTTAGGTTTTGTTTCACCTTTTTTGTTGCCCATCAATGATATTATCATACCTAAGTTCCAAACCTCAGACTAGGGCTGCAAGACTTGGATGAAATATTGAATCGTGATTTCTTTGACAAATATTGCAATTTCGGTTATGATTTGCGATTTTCAAACATGGGTGTGAACAGCGTGTAATCTCACAGGGTGTAAATAATCTCACTTAAAAACAGGGATCATAACCTACATGAGATGCTATTAAACTGAATAAAAATTGAGTTAAACTTCAGTGTTTTCTATTTTACACTTATACCAATTTGAAGATGCAGCCTGTCAAATTATTCGTTTAACTGCTCATTTAATGCAATGGAGTTTGCAGCATTTGCTATGTTTGTGCCGCTGTCATAGATGGTTATGCAAAACTCAACCCTTGAGGTACATTTTTCTACCATATTAAGCATGTTAGTAAGCACCGACATTGAAGCCGAAACATTTAATAATCATGCTGTTATGTAGGCTAGAGTGGGACTATCTTGGTGCCACTCGCTCACTTGAAGCAGACGACTTCGCTAGCAGTTGCAGTGTTAACTCAAACTAACATTGAAAAACGATCAAGTATTTAAACAAAATTAGTCCAGGTATTTATGTAATCTACAAAAATGCATACAGCAGCTGCAAGAAAAACTATGATGGATGTACGATGCGTGCCCTTTGTCTCGCGTGAAGCCATGTCATTCAGCTTTTTGTTGGAGTTGAAAAGCTGAAAAGCTGAAAAGTTGGCGATTTGGATATTGCACATGTCAATATCGCAATTTTGATTATAATTCGGTAAATCGTGCAGCCCTACCTCAGACTCACTTTTGTTTCAAAATGGAGACTAAAGCATATGGCTGAAGAGTGGTGGCAGATACACTCAGGGTTAAAGCACCTTAAATGTTGCTAGATTTAATCCCTGAGCCAGCAGTTATGTTCATGTGTGAAATAGTGAAGCTAATATAAGAGTTGCTCTGGAAAAATGACTTACTTGTCTCTATTCTGTAGGACAGTACAAAGAGACTGGTCTTCTTACTAATGGCACGTTCCAGTTACCTCGGAAGTCGGAACTGGGAATGACGTCACACCCGAGTTAACCCTAGTTGATCGCGTTTCGGTGGCCAAAGTCGGAAAATAAGATGGACGCCCCCAGGAAAGCCATTGTTGTGCTTGCCCTTTCGGAATATGGACAACTACAGAACAAATATTCTGTCCACCTCAAAACGTAATGGAAGAAGATAGAAAACGCAGAAGGTTTTTCATTGTGTAGAAAATGTCTGGACTGCATTTAATCGGCCATTCCGTAACCAGCAGCCTAACCTGTAACCTGTTGATGTGTCACAGTCATCAGCACACAGAATCATCCTAGAACTGTTCAACATCATTTGCACAATGGGACCAACCTTCATCTCCTGGCCAAATAATTGTGAGAAAGCAGCGTCTGCTGCTGAGTTCCACCGCCTCTGTGTCTTCAGTGATGTCATCGATGCAATTGATAGGTGCCACATCAGGATGCAGAGGTCACCCATAAGAGGAGGGGACTACATGAACAGAAAGTCCTTCTACTCTGTCCCCCTTCAGGGGATTGTAGATGAGAGAGGGAGATTCATTGACATTTTTGCTGGACCACCGGGCAGGGTTCATGATGCCAGGATGTTGAGGGCCTCCAAAATCTTCACAACATGGCAGGAGAAGATGGGCAAGTACAGATTGCTGGGAGACAGTGCCTACATTGGACAGGCTTTCCCATTTGTCATAACTCCTAAGCGTGACACTGGGGCTGTTACTGAAGTAGACCAGCTGCAGAACATCAGCCGTGGGAGGGTGATTGTTGAACAAGTCTTCGGAAGGATGAAGTGCAAGTGGAGGCGTCTTCGCGATCTGCAGAATACGCAGATTGATGCTTTGGTGATGATCGTGATGGCAGCCTGTTTTCTACACAACATGTGCATTGGTGCTTCAGAGATATGTCAGGAACACACAAATGGCTGCCCAAGGCAAGAAGATGAAAATGAGTAGACTATAACTTGTCTTTCAACTCATGAATCAACTAATGAACTAATGAATATAACCACCAGGACCGCCCAGGACCTCAAGTGGAAGCTGAAGAGTCCATCCTGACCTCCTCCATCACCATCTGGTAATGGACTAACCCTCTCTGCAGAGCGTCATCCGCTCTGCAGAGAGGGTGATTGGCAAACCAAATTGACTATAGCCCGCTCCCCACATACACACACACACAACCCTCAACTGGACAAATCTATAACCCCTCCCCATATACACACACACAAACCCTCAACTGGACAAATCTATAACCCCTCCCCACATACACACAAACCCTCAACTGGACAAATCTATAACCCCTCCCCATATACACAACCCTCAACTGGACAAAACTATAACCCCTCCCCACATAAACACACACAACCCTCAACTGGACAAAACTATAACCCCTCCCCACATAAACACACACAACCCTCAACTGGACAAAACTATAACCCCTCCCCACATAAACACACACAACCCTCAACTGGACAAATCTTGCACCTTACATACTTTTTAGTAATGGAATAACTAGCAGGGAGGGGGCAGCAGGAGGAGGCAGTGTGTGCCCGTGATAGTGATGATTAAATAAATTAACGTAGATGATAATAAGATAATATAATTGTTGTTGCTATCATAAAGTGAAACTAATGCTGGTGGTCACTCAGTCAATGTCAAATAGCGTAGCAAAACTGCCTACCAGGACACAGGGTACCATTTGGGACACATCCCATAGCACACTTCTCTTATCACCCCTCCATTCTGTCTGCTCCTGTTCCATTCTACTCAACAACACAATAGGCCTGTTAATGACCAGGTGGGCTGTCCTGAACCCATCACATGTTTCTCAGTAGGCCTGTTAATGACCAGGTGGGCTGTCCTGAACCCATCACATGTTTCTCAATAGGCCTGTTAATGACCAGGTGGGCTGTCCTGAACCATCACGTTTCTCAATAAGCCAGTTAATGACCAGGTGGGCTGTCCTGAACCCATCACATGTTTCTCAATAGGCCAGTTAATGACCAGGTGGGCTGTCCTGAACCATCACATGTTTCTCAATAAGCCAGTTAATGACCAGGTGGGCTGTCCTGAACCCATCACATGTTTCTCAATAGGCCTGTTAATGACCAGGTGGGCTGTCCTGAACCCATCACATGTTTGTCAATAGGCCAGGTAATGGCTGCATGGTTAGTCTTCTAATGTCTTCAGGTTAGGCTCATTCATGTTCATTTTTGGCCCATCCCCTTATACCGACATTCTCAGCTCCCTCCTTACTCCTGGTATCACCTGATGTCTCATCGATCAGGTAAACACCAGGACCAATTAAGGGTCAGATTGAACAACACCACCTATCTCCATCCTGATACAAGATCCCACCTATTCAGGCATATAAAACACATGATTTTGAAACTATCAGTATAGTGTTTTAGCTCACTGTCAACTGACACTGACCAAAGAAATCAATGAAAGCATACCCCTGAAGAACATTGTTCTACCTTTGAGTCTCCCTGCTTGCTGGTAAGTACCTTGTTTTTTCTTGGCGATATTTAGAATTAAAATGTTAATTATATATGTATAATGAAGCTTGTCAGCTATACACTGTAGTAGCATAGGGTTGTGTAAACAATATAGCATCAATGTTAAAATCATTCTGTACTTAAAACAATCATCAGATCGATGATTGTGCTTCTTAGTTCAGGGATAGTCTTAATAATAATTTGTGGTTGTTTCCTACAGCCAAATTACTTGATATGTAGGGCTTGATTAATATTGTCTTATATCAGAGCACAATGGAGATGTGAAGGTTGAGTCGACATGCAGAGTTTACTATAAGGAAGTGTTAGCAAATGCTGCAACACTATTCATATTTCAGTGGTGGCCACAGCAATATTTTAAAATAACTATTAATCAATACCAGTGTTGTTGTGGTTTGGACTAGCAACTTCTGTAAATTACCACCAAGTTTCAAACCTCAGACTTTTTCCCAATTGGTGACTAAAGCATATGGCTGAAGAGCGGTGGCAGATACACTCAGGGTTAGAGCACTTCAAAGGTTTCTAGATATAATCCCTGAGCCAGCATTTATATTCATGTGCAAAACAGTGAACCTGATATAAGAGTCGCTCTGGAAAAATCATTAACTTGTGTGTCTCTATTCCAGAGGCCAATACAGAGATACTGGCCTTATTGTGTGATCAAAATGGCTTTCAAATCCGTCTTCCAAGAAGACTTCCTCTGTACCATCTGCTATGATACCTTCAAGGATCCTGTGGTCCTCCCCTGCAGCCACAGTGGCTGTAAGACCTGCATAGAGGACTACTGGAGACATAAAGACAACCAGAAGGGTCCTGTCTGCAGGAAGAGATCATCCATGTCTCTACCAACAGTCAGCCTTACTCTGAAGAGGCTTTCTGAGGTCTTCCTAAAGGTTGGAGACTTGTTTATCAACTTGGCTAAGGCAAAAGTGTCACTGTGTTCCCTATTCTCAATCACAATTCACTAATTAATCCTATAGGCAAAATGCAACAGCGATGCTCATGCTTCAAAGAAGCTTTGTGGTCGACATAAAGAGAAACTCAAACTCTTCCGCCTGTAGGATGAAAAACCAGTGTGTTTGGTGTGTCACAACTCAAGCGAACATATAGGAAACACATTTTGTCGAATAAAAGCAGTTGTAGAGGATTATAAGTTAAAAGAAACATTGAATATGAGATCAAGCTAGAATGAGTAATATTTTGTAATTATGCAGAGGCTAGTTAATACCAAACATTTCAAATCAGCCAACATCTACCCATATTGACTCTTACCAATGTGCAAGTCCCTCCATACACCATTATGAATGCATTTACACATTTATCACATTAAGGGAAAATATCAAATATGACTGCTCAAGACCAATTAGTTCCAAAAAATATGCTGTACAGTGTTTTTTTCATAGGAAAATGGGGAAATATAGAATAGAGTTTTGCTGAATGATTCACACCCATAAAGCCCCAATACATGTTCACTAGAGTCAGTGACTCGACTACCCTAGGCAACATACTGTATAATTTAATTATATTAAGTCAAAACTGATCCATCACCCAGTCTAAAGAGAGCTTGCAATTTAATTTAATATTTTCCTCTTATATGGATAAATCAAGCCACACACTAACCATGTCCCTTTAATTGCACTCATTACTAAGCTGTGTGGTTGTTTCACCATGCAGTTACAGTAATTCACTCTGGAGGAGAGTGTCTGGTAAATGACAAATGTAAAACCTTACTGACCTTTACATTCTTACCTTTGAATTCCAATGTGATATGTGTTATTTTTCTGCTTCCAGCGTAGCATCGAGGCTGACCTGGAGATCTTGAAGGAGAAACTGAGACTTTATACTGAAGCCAAACAAAAATGTGATCAATCAGAAAAATATATTGAGGTAACTATAACTATCTATTTACAGGCTGTTGCTTGACACTACAGTAAGTCACGCTGTAGAAGAGTTGCTGCTAAATTACCTAAATGTAGATGATATTGATATTTATATTTCTGTTCCTTTTTTTGAAGATGCAAGGAAAAGAAACAAAGCGCCAAGTAGCCAGCCATATTGAGGTTTTTCATCAGTTTCTAGAGAATGATAAGAATGACAAGATTAAGGCTCTGAAGAAGGAAAACAACAGGTTACTAAGATGCTAAAGAAGGAAATTGACGAGCTCTGGAAAACAGGCGTATGTCTGCTCTGCAAAATCCAAGAGAGATGATTTTCTTGAAGGTGACCGTGATGCTTTTCTACAGGGATACAAGGCTCTTCGTAACAAGCCCAGGTACATGTTTTTTTATTCCCATTTTCCTATCTTTGTTTTTCTGAACTCCCAAACCCAAAGTAGTTCTGAACTCACAACCCAACAACAACATTAACTCCCAAATGTTCTTCCAGAACCCAATGGACGATTCCAGATCCACAGCCAATTTCAGGGGCATTTATAGATATGGTCAAACACCTGGGAAACCTGCAGCTCAGGGTCATGCAGAACCTGCTCAGATCGAGGTCAAGTATAGGTCTGTTCATAAACTGCATATTATGTGTACATACAAGGGAGTAATAACCCACTATCTCTTTCTCTTCATTCAGGTCCTGTGATTCTGGATCCAAACACGGCCCACAGAGATGTCCTGTTGAACGAGACTTTAACCGGGATCAGAATGAAAAACTCCAAGGAGAGAAAAGCTCAAGATAGACATTATGACAACCCAGAGAGGTTCAGTTTACATCCATGCGTCCTGGGATCTGAAGGTTTTGACTCAGGCATAAAAAGCTGGGTGGTGAGCAAGGCTTTTTTAACCAAATTTGCTCTTTTTTAAGGGCTGCTGCTTGCGGCTGACCCTGTGATCATATGTGTGTGGGGGTGACAATGATAAATGTTTGCTTTAAATAACTAAGAATAACATGGACCTGTATTGTACAGGTGGAGGTACAAGACATTCAAAACTGCTGTTCATGGACCATCGGAGTACTGGAAGGGTCAGTATCCAGGCACGGGGTGATTGATAAAGGAGTCTGGAGCTTAGCCCACCAAGGAGATGTTTACACGGCACACTCTGGCTCCAAGGCGCCTGTCACCCTCTCCTTGGAAAAATGTCTCATCAATGTCACAGTGACATTGGACTGGGACAAAAGGTGTCTGACCTGCTTTGATACGATTAATGATCAACGTCTCCACACATTTACACACATTTTACAGAGAATGTCTTTCCGTATCTGAGCAATAATTGTGAACCAGAACAAGTAGAGGATCATTTACATATAAAGACATTTTTTCAAATGCTTTTCACATAAACCCACTTTTAATTCAGATTTTCATAATAATATTAATTGTTAAGTCCTGAGGCCAGCTCTGTCAAAACAGAAATGTAACCAACTCTGAAGGTTTTGCCCTTGGAAAGAGAGCGTTAAGTCTAGCCTGAACAGAAATTATTGCAAAAAATGCTCTGAACCACTCACCTTTGTCACATTAAGACTTATACCTTTTTTGTAAATGTCAAGGATAAATTAAACAATGTTCTAAGAGTGTTTGTTTGACTTTCCATTCATCTAAATAAAAAAATCAGTTCTCTATATTTACTAATATCTCCCACTTAAAACAACTAAGGGAGACCTAGACTATAACACTCATTATTGAGTTTCTTTTGTAATATCACTTCAATGGTGTTTAGTATACAATAGGAGTACTGTACTGCAATATGAAATACAGAACCACATTTGCAACTTGTTGACTGTCAACTTAACTGTCTATTTACACATACAATGATTCTTCATTATTTATTATAGACATGTATACCTATGTACTTGATTTCTGTTCTAGTAGGCAGTCATTGGAATGTTTATGGGTAACAGATGTTTCTGTAAGGAGGGAATGCAGAGACAAAAGGGTTGCTTTTAATTGCCTAGCTTGCGTGATCATTGAGATAACACCCCTGTGTCATTGGAAGAGCCCCAGGGATTGATAAGGGGTCTATTCTACAGGAATGGTTTTGTTTTCCCTAGGTCAGTTGACCAACCCACTCTACTTGAGTTTTAGGATATAACCAGAACAAGGGTTTGAAGAAGGTCTCTTGCATTTACATTTCCTCCTGTCCACAGCTTCAAACTCCGGAGTACTTTAATCTTTGATACTTGTACTATAATTGTAATACTCTCTTTATACATTAAATCCATTGGTTACATTAATTCATAGACTATTTGGAATTAATCAAAAACGGGTCCAAATCCATTTCCACCAAATGGAGGTCCTACAGAGATCTTACAGATCAAAATTAAAGGAACTTTAACAAGGTAGGTGTCTGGTCTCATTAGTCTGGTAGTTCTTCTGGGAACCCCAGGACACGTTAGGCCTTTGTGTCCTGGGTGTTAGCTGGGACTTTGGTCCCTGGGAAATCTTAACTGCATATTTGGCAGTGGGGCATTTAGATACCCGGACGCTGTACTGTGTCCCTGGTGTGCCAGAACCCTGTTACCCTGGGTAGTCCCTGCCGCGTTTGCAGTTGGGCCTACAGACGCCAGAACTCTGTTCTGGGAGTCCTCATGGTTTAGTCTGATGAGGTTTAATAGCCGGGAACTTGGAGGACGGCACGCCTTGATTCCGTGAGGTCTAAGGTCTAAGCCGAAGGTGTTTTAGCTGAGACAGACACTGCACCATAATAGTGACCCTGTACACAGTGGATATAAAAAGTCTACACACCCCTGTTAAAATGACAGGTTCTTGTGATGTAAAAGAATGAGACAAAGATAAATCATGTCAGAACATTTTCCACCTTCAATGTGACCTATAATGTGAACAATTCAATTGAAAAACAAACTGAAATCTTTGAGGGGGAAAAATAAAAAAACTCCCAATAACCTGGTTGCATAAGTGTGCACACCCTCTTATAACTGGGGATGTGGCTGTGTTCAGAATTAACCAGTCACATTCAAATTAATGTTAAACAGAAGTCACTACACATTAACAGCCATAATCTGCCGCGTGCTCCCAGCCTGCCGCCCTTTCCAACATAGGTAGTCTCTGTTAAACCTCGCTGTTCCTAGTCTTAGCATTTTGTTACTGATTTAAACTGATCGTCTGATCACCTTCTGCCTTTCCCGGTCTCTATATCTCCAATTAAGTTGGCCCGTCTATGATATACATTTCTGTAGCCTACTATTCCCTCATTGTTATGAGGTGAAGCTCTGTTATGAAATTGTAGAATTACAACCTATGTTATATCCCTGAGTTTTCTGAATTTTTCAAACCCACTCCATGATGCACTAAAGTGGGGCGTTGTCTGGCTCCGTCCCAATTGAATGGTCTCCGGTGATGGAGGAAACATTTACTCTCCTGAAAACCACCTTAGCCTGGTTCCCAGCCCTCAAGCATCTTGAAAACCACCTTAGCCTGGTTCCCAGCCCTCAAGCATCTTGAAAAACATTCATACCTGGACCCAAGTTAACTTGCGTGGCTTCAAGCAAATGGAACTATGGGACTTTTGACTATTCTTCCCGTGTCCCTTGCTGTGTCATGGACCCATCAACCCAACACCACCCTGCCTTTGGACCATGGACTATGGGACCGGTTGTGAACAGTCGGACCTATTACGGGATACAATATCCACCTCCATACCCCGCATGGGCGTCCACCTCTCCTCACCTGCACGGCTATTAAGACTGTTCCTAACTGGAGATGTGCCAGATGGGACACTGTTTCTGCTGCCCTCGCCATGTCCGTGTCTGGACTGCTTCCAAGGTTGAACGCTGCATCCTGATGCCTGACACAGGGCCCGCATCGCTGCTCTTTGAAAATGATGACCGCTGTACAGTTGGTTGGGCGGTCATAATGGGGGTGAGTGGTGATATCGTTTCCGTGGGTCTCTGTGGCTGGCGGTGTCGGGTAGCTATGCCCGATGTGCTAAGTGGTACATTCATTCTGGCCTAGTATGTAAAAATCTGGGATATTTGACAACTGGTTGCAAACCCTTTAGCCAACGAGACAGTCTTACGTTTAATGGATGTTAAATATTTGAGTAATTCCTACAGGACACATGGAGAATAGGGAGATGTGGAAACAAATGGGTGCAGCACAGCGGGATGATATAAATGTATATCACATGACCAGACATTTTGTTCAATCTAATACACAATACGTTCTATCTCAGACTTGATATTGGCCAGATGTGT
Organism: Esox masquinongy; assembly: GCA_016801175.1. Classification (NCBI taxonomy): domain Eukaryota; kingdom Metazoa; phylum Chordata; class Actinopteri; order Esociformes; family Esocidae; genus Esox; species Esox masquinongy. The sequence goes on along the minus strand of JACXGI010005088.1, from coordinate 33,688 downwards.
AATTCAATAGTATTTCTGTATGTTGGATTATTGAGAATAGAGAGCATTGCTGTTCATAGTTTTGTGGTATGTGGAAGGAGGACGACAGGAGAAGGCTGATTGTTGAAAGGTAGTTTCAGTGGTACTTTTGGTGATGTTGGTCAGTGTTGGTTAGTCAATAAAAGGTATATGAAAATGATATTTAATTATTAAATGTGACATTTTGATATGTTGGTTGGTCAATTTTATTCATGAGTTTGACATGGACAGACAATACGACAGATAATGTGTTAATGGAATTGTTTAGAATTGATAGGTGATGAATTCGAAATTTGTACAATGATGATTTTCTAATCTGGTAAAATAGTCTCATGGTTTTCTTTTCAAAAGGTTAAAATACTGTGTTTTCTCTCCTTATAAATTGTATAAGTGGTAGAATGAAGAATCCACATGGTGATAGTCTTTAACGTTAAGGAGACACGCTGTGTCCCATGAGGACTGAATATGAATCCAAAAATAGTCATAGCCTATGAAGAGGGTAATACAGCCAAAGCGAGTTTACGCCCCACAATAAAATTTATGTTGCATTTTAAATGCTTTGGGTAAATAATGTAGTTTCTCTTTGTTTGTATTTACAATGATAACTGGGATAATACTTGTGTTTTACAACTAACGCCTGATATTCATTAATGGAGTTTAAAGTCTAAAATGGTAAATTGACAAATGAACAAATAGGGTACATGATGTTACAGTGTTCTGAACTGAATTACACTGTACCTTGATTTTAGTGACTTCATACATCTGTTTTCTGTCAACATCACCATTCTTATGAGTTTTCTTAATTTCCACCCTAATGTTGAGTTGCTGCGTAGATATGACAAGCACATGTTTACAAACCGCAACAATATTAGATGGGTAGGACAATAAATCGAAATTATTTAGTTAGCGAAGGATATCAGCTAAGTTGAAAGGATAACATATCTTACTATAGACAGTCTGAGGACCATGTCAGATTTTTAATGTGTGGAAACTTAAATTTAATATACATTAAATAATGCATTTGGCCTATGTTTCTGGCTCACCATAACTGGGTAAAGCCATGGGCTCCAGGTAGGGGGCAGACCCCCTAGGATGGCCCCTACCATTGTTTTCCCTTTAAATCAGGGTAGCCTATGGGTAAATATGTGTTCAGACTGGTCTCACATGTGGTAATTTATTCAACATGAGCTTATTCAGTTTTGGGATAATCAAACATTAAATGAGCTAAGTATATTTTCCTCTCAATAGCTTTAATGTTGAAATGTATGATTTTGAAACCAACTCAAGTGAGGGTAGAGCTGACCTGAAGTCATCCCCCATTGTTGATGATAACATAAAATTGGAATAGACATGAATGAATGAAAGACAAACTCAAAACAATTCATAGACCTTGGAATAAAGAGCCCTAAATCTGTAATGGAAAAAAGTGACCCATTTCAAGTAACCTAATGTTAAATAAGAAATAGAAATACACTAAATATTGTATCTCATCAATACGATACTAACGTTCAGGAAGGACCTGATCAATCCTTCACAAACGTTTGGTGATATTTGATGACATCTTATTACAATTCATGACTATTGAAAATGTGATTCGGCCTGTAACATTAATCCCATTTGGTCTCAAGAAATATAGCCTAAATAGCTTTAGGAATTAACTATCGTCTATGTTTTATATTCTGGGAAACATATATGTGGGATGTAACATAACATTAAAAAGGGAAGTTTCGCCGTCTTTGGACAGTAAATATGACCGACCGTTGTTAGTTACGCACATGACGTCAACCTCCGCTCTTGTCAAGTTTGGACCTGGCCAACCTCGATGGCAGCACCAACTTTTCCTGCTTGCTCTATTAATCTCCAGGTTAATAATGTGACTGATGAATATGATGTTTAAAGTATGTAACAATGATGTGTTTTGTTTGTCATCCTCTCCCACTCTATTAATCGGGCTTAATGAACACCGATGGATCTGAACAACCGCAAGTTCTTTCATATTTGCCCCTTGTCTTCTCTTTTCCTCCCCCCTCTTTTTCCCCTCCTCTGTCTACTCTATTGGTGTGACATTGGTTAAGAGAAATGTCTCCAGCTCCTTCCGATGGCTCTGCAAGATTCGTCTGCCCAAGCGTTGCCTTAGTTTACACACCTACGTTGGAGTTCCTCCAGGGACTATTTCTACAACCTCCCTGCTTCATCCTCCGACCATTCCGCGATGAAGACTTCTCAACATGCATTCACACCATCTTACATTCATACATTCCTAGTCATTAATGTGTCTAGACTATCTTAAAAACCTTTCCTATCAAGATCAGAGATGCTAATAATGTTTCTCCTACTCCTATTATTCCACTGATACAGGATTATACGTACTTGTTTCCTAGATGTTTGTTCTGTGGTTTAGTTTAATTTGGTGGCCTTATTTCAACTTATGGTGTCATGGTAGCCCTTGACAAAAGTTGTATAATATCTACATTTCATTGACAAATTGGCTATAACGTCTTATTGGCTTAAAATCATGCCACATGATTATTCTACAAAACATGCCACCTTCAATACTCATGGGGTGCGGCCAGGGCTGGCCCAAGGCATAAGCGAACTAAGCAGCTGCTTAGGGCCCCCGCGGTCACCAGGGGGCCCCCAAGAGCACTTGAAATTACAGCTTGATTTTTTGTTATATATTTTGTCAATGGTAATTATTCAAAAATAATATTTAACGCAATATTATGTTAACCGGCTGCCTGGCAAGACGATATTACTGGTTTAATAAATTCCTGCTCCGAAAGTGGAGCGTCGTCTGAGCAGCTAGACCAGTCGGCATGTCACAAAAAAGGACATATCCGTCTGGTGCACAAAAAAGGAAAAGCACAAAACCGAAGAAGAGAAAAAACAGCAAGATAAAGGTATGTAGATAAAGCTATTTTACCATAAACATTCCCTGTCTAGATATATGGGCTGGACAGAGAATTAGCTAATTAACGTTAGCTGAACATACATTGCTAGCGCTAGCTATCTAACTATCATTTTAATCTAACATTACCTAACAAAATATAACAGTGGCTAGATTCCCCCTGTTAAAACCGATTTTATCTTGCTATTATTCATTCACCTATTATACATTCACCATTTTGGACGCGGGGTGTCCAACACATTTTCATTCATTGCTCTTGAACCATAGAAGTTAGACACTTCATTCCTCCATTACTCCAAATAACAACGTCTCATTTGTGTACTTTCGTCAACCAGAAGCCCCGCAATCGTGATCACAAAACCGCTAGTTGACAAGCCGGCGCGTCTTCCAGATCACACATTTTTATTCATTGCTCTTGGACCATAGAAGTTAGACACTCCATTCCTTTTCCACGTGAAAGAGGGCTTTCTGCTGCAAATAACAACATCTCATTTGTGTACTTTCGTCAACCAAAAGTCCCGCAATCGTGATCACAAAACGTAGGATTTCAGCACCAGCCCAAACTAATTTTACCTGATCAATGTGCAAATAAGAATGGTACATTTTATTTTGTTTCAGAGTATTATGCAGCAGCCTATGTGGTATTTACATTTTCCCTCTAAATTATGTAGATTGAAGTCCTTAGTGGAAGTTCACTGTAGCATACTGTTATTGCACTTTCAGCCACTTATGGTGGTCTTTCAGTGAGCAAATAGGGAGAAGCTATAATGTTTATGTTGCTATTTGTTGTTTATTCCATTTATGATGCAAATTGCAAATGAAAACGTTCACAAACATGGGTTGTTGTTAGGATTTGGGCAATCAAGGCACCCCATAAAAAAAAAATCCTCAGTTAAAAAAATAGGGAAGACTGCCATCTAGTGGTGGTTTTTGTATGTATAATATAAAAGAATATATTCAGGGAACTGATATTATGGTCATTTTGAGTGATTTTCAGAGATTTTGAGAAAAAAAACGGATGTGGACAAGAGTAAAAAAAAAAATGCCATGTTCATTTTATTCATTTAAATTTTCAAAACCATTCAACTTGTAGTTATTCTGAACCCCTGGGAGTATCCAAATGTAATGTAAAACAGGCAACCTATTATATTTTACTTCTCCTTTTCAGTAAAAAACCAAATATATGCACATGCGTTTTTACATTTTTTCTGAATATTTCACCTTATTACTCATGTAAGTGTCTCACAAAAGGTGTTTTCAATACATCCTTCATGTAGCTGAGGGTCTGCAGAATCCCAGAATATAAAGCACTTCCTTCTACTATAAAGGATGACCATTTTAGAAGCCAAAATGTCAAGATATTGACAGGCGGATTTGAAAACGCTGGAGCTTTGAGGGTTATTAACCTCTTAAGCCTGAAGCACCCCGTATCCGGGGTGCTAGCGCCTCATTTCCATAAAATGCGTTAGTCCGACTCCGAAATGTAAATACTTGTTGAACCCATCATGTTATATACCATTCTTTGAAGAAACGTTTCAGCTGTTTGGCAAACAAAACCATTGTTGGCCAAATGAAACACTATTCCAACCCCAAGCAAATATATAAGCAGATCGCAGAAGTAGGAACGTACTAGGTTTAAAGTTTGGTGCAACAGGATTAGTACATAAACCTTGATTTAATGCAGTTTAAAAGTTAAACAATGTTGGTGCAACCCAGCCTTAGAGTTGTGGTTTTACGTGTTCCGCTTGTTGCTGTGTATAATTTTTAATGTATTTTCTTAAATAACATTCTGTTCCATCAACTATGTACTCCTATGAAACTTCGCTAGGAGCACTGTTGAAATATTTTGGAGGTGGGGCACCTGCCGCACCAGCAACGCCACCTGTCCCTAGTGCCAGTGCTACATCTGATGATGATACAGAAGGTGAGTTTTCAACAATCCCAGATCAATATATTTATATGGATAAACCATGCCTTTTGTGAGATCAAACAACTTTTGTTTTGACAGACAGTTGCATTACCTTTGACATGGTTAGGGTGAATCATGCCATAGATGGAGTACGGGCTCTATCTTGCGGCCATGAACAGGCATGGCCCACTTGATCAAACGAGGACTTCCAGTTCTTTATTATGTCATTAACCATCCCCACCTGTTCTCAAATATGACATCTAACATGCCTAGCTTTTATTATTAACAATATTCCAATATTAATTATTATTATAGGCGAGGAGCACTTACCAGCATCTACATCCACTGATCCTACTGTTCCTTCCGTGTCTGTTTTAACCTCAGCAGATGTGGCAGGTCAGTTATTAGCACAGCAGCCTTTGTATTTGCTCAGTTCACGGTAGAATATCCTGAGATTAATATTTGTAATTCTAATTATAAACCTTATATCCTTATAGGTCCTTCTACTTCTGTGGTCATTGGGATCAATGTCACATCTACTCCCTTAGCAACTTCCAGCCTAGACAATGGATCAGCAGCTCCTCAGCTGAGTGGTCATCTATCTTCTCTGACTCAGACAGTACTGATCTGGTAAGCAGAGGTCCACTGCCAATAAAGGAAAATTTCACATTTCCTAAAAAACCTGATGGTCGAAGCTTCCGCTACCACTACACCTACAGACAATTGATTAATGGGGAAAAAAAATCAAGCGGAGCTGGGTCACTTATTCAAAAGTAAATGATGCAGTCTACTGCTTCTGCTGCAAATTGTTCTCCAAGAAGTCCACAAAACTTGTAACAAAGGGACAAAGGGACAAAGGGATTGGGTTAATATAGGCGCACTACTGAAACAGCATGAAAATAGCCTTGATCATTGCATCAACATGGTGAAATGGAAGGATTTTGCACTTCGTCTTTCAAAGGGGAAAACTATCGATGAGACAGAAATGGCGCTTTTGGAAGCAGAAAAGAATCGCTGGAGAGATGTTCTCACGCGCTTGATCAGTATTATCCAGTCCTTGGCAGAAAGGAATCTGGCACTCAGGGGATCTGTAGGTACATTACATGAGGACAACAATGGGAACTTTCTAAAAGAAGTGGAACTAATGGCTAAATTTGATTCTGTTTTGAGAGATCATGTGAGACAAATTGACAGTGGAGCACAGCATATCACATACTTGGGGAAAACTATCCAAAATGAGCTGATAAGCTGTATCAGTGACAAAATACTGGAACAAATGGTGGCAAAAATCAAAGACTCTAAATATTATACCATAGTATTGGATTGCACCTCTGATGTCAGTCACCAAGAACAGATGTCCGTTGTTGTGCGCACTGTATGTCTTAGCAAAACACCTGAGATAAAGGAACACTTCTTGGGATTTCCCATAGCTCCTGAATCTACTAGTCAAGGCTTGTCCACACTAATACTTAACAGGCTTGAAGAATTGAACATCCCTTTCCAGGACTGTAGGGGACAATCGTATGATAATGGTGCAAACATGAAGGGCAAAAATAAAGGCGTGCAAGCTAGGCTGTTAGTAAAAAATCCACGTGCTTTTTATGTGCCATGTGGAGCACATACCTTGAATCTAATGGTTTCAGATGCTGCTAAAGCGTCCAAGGATGCCACTTGTTTTTTTGGAAATATGGAAAAACTTTTTTTCAGGTTCTCCTCAAAGGTGTGCCATCATGCAGAAGTTTGTAGATGTCACACTCAAGTCCTTGAGTGAAACACGATAGGAGAGCCGGGTTAACAGTATTGAACCTTTATGGTAGGTGAGAGAAGCTTTATTAGAAGTCAGGGAACAGGCTAATGACCCCACAGTGAAAGTTGAGGCACACTCTTGCAGAAGAAATTGGATCATTTCGATTTCAAATTTACTGTGTGGCCTGGTATGGCATTCTCTCCAGAATTAACACCACAAGCAAGCTCCTTCAATCAACCAACATGCACCTTGATGTTGCAGTGGGCCTCATTAGGAAAAATAAGGGAAATTTAGTCAGTTACAGGACAACTGGTTTTAAGGATGCCCAGATCTCAGCAAAAGAGATTTGTGAACAAATGGACACCGAGGCAGTGCTGAAGAAGAAGAGGCTGAGGTCCACAAAAAGGCACTTTGCCTATGAGGCACCCGATGAGCCATAAGATGATGCAATGAAGAGACTGGAAGTGTCATTTTTTAATGCTGTAGTAGACTGTAGCATCCAGTCGTTGGAGGGCCGCTTTCAGTCTCTAGGGGAAGTTAGAGACAACTTCGGAGTGCTTCACAGCTTTAACCAACTTGATGCACAAACCAGGAGGGACCAGTGTTTGCTTCTTGCAGACAAACTAACCTGTGGAGAAGAAGCTAATGTTGACGTGAATGCACTTGCTTTAGAGATAGAGAACCTTCCAGAACTCCCTCAAGCAAAGATGACCACATTTGAGCTTCTCACTTACCTCTCTTAAAATGAGATCTGTGAGTTGTACCCCAATCTTTGTGTAGCTCTCCGAATAGCTTGCACTCTCCCTGTGACTGTCGCGTCTGCAGAGCGGAGCTTTTCTAAACTCAAGCTGATCAAAACTACTTGAGATCTTCCATGGCTCAGGGAAGACTGAGTGGTCTTGCACTAATTAGTATTAATAGCAGAATTGCCCATCAGATCTCTTATAGTGATATCATAAACGACTTCGCCTCCAGAAAAGCCAGGAAACACAAATTCTAAGGATGAAGTTGAATATTGACATATTTTGCAGAGCTGTGTTCGAGACCACCTAGAGCGAGACCAAGTCAAGACCAAGACCAAATCAAATCGAGTCCGAGTCAAGACCAAAGGGAGGTGAGACCGAGACGAGAACGAGACGGGAACAGCAGGGAAAGGGTCGAGTCCGAGTCAAGACCGAGACCCAGAACAACACAAGTCCATTTCGAGACTGTGATTATAGATGTGTGCGATCATCACCATAATATGACCTCAAACTGTATGGTATTTTTGTATTCATATTAGGGAAGTATGGCATATTTCCCATGAATACTGAATTGGCAGCAGGTTTAAATTGCGGAAAAAACAAATGAGCCTTACCGCTAATTTATAATCAGGTTACTTTCACTGCATTTACATAGAACCTTTTCAGGTGTTTTTCATTGGTCTTTTGCCCAGTCATATCAGCAAGAAATAACAGATGATAGCTGATTTCACTGACATGATCCCGAGCATGCAGAGAAGAATGAAGTACATGCAGAGGTTCACACGTGATCATCACATGAACACGTGCTCATCATAGCTAGTGATAGTCATTGGCTGGAGAAAAGTAGACAGTCATTGGCTGGAGAAGCCAAAGGCAGAACGCGGCTGTATGGAGTCTTTGGTAGAAATACAGCGCCTGTTACCAAGAGCGAAATTGTCACAAATTAGGGGGGACAGAGTCAGAGGCAGGTGCGACTTCCTGTGTTTGCATATGCACAGTTGTTTTAGGGACTAATAGTAAAGACATGTCACTTAATGTGTAAAAATGATAAAAACGTTACATCCAGTCTATCTCCAATGCATCAAATGAATGATGTCCATAAACATTCAAGAAGCTTAATGAAGTTGAAAATGCACAATAATATCAACATGAAAATTAACCAGCGCATACTTTGTAATGCGCCACCGCATTGTATGAGAATTAATTCTTGTATGAGAATTATCGAAACACATTCTCTGCCCTACCTGAAATTCAAAACGGGTAACATTATCAAAACTCTTCTATTTTTACAATCTAATGTTTCTATATTTTGCCTACTTCACATTCAGATTTTCTGAATTATACAAACATATACTATTAGCTTAATATCAACTATGTTTTTGTGCAAATTTTTGTTATGTAGAATTAAGTCATGTGCAAAACTTCGTCTTATAGAGAACAACATATTTTAGGCCAGAAGTCTTCAAAATAGACAAACTGTAACACAGTGCACCATAACACATTTAAAACTAAACAGGTCCAGAGGGCTATAGTATCTTTGTTATCACTCACCTCAGCACCATAGACTCACTTTGCTAAATGTGTGAAATAATACAATCAGCCACACATAGTGGATATTCCCATAAAATAGAAATTTCAGCTCTATTACTGCCAAGATTTTCTCCTTTATTACAGAACAAGATGAATAAATAATTACTCAGTTAATAATGCCTGACGTTTCCAGCAACGTTTTGCAAAGTTCCAGATATCAGCTGCTGTCTTGTTCATGATCGGTCGTGCACTGCGGCAAAATAAATTAACAACGCCATCCCAAAGCAAAGAAAGGGACGAAAAATAACACATTTTCAGAGCAATCTAAGATAGCCAGCATTTAGTAACCCAATTAAGAGAACAAATGGAACAACAAGCTCTCACAGCTGGGATGGATTGGATAATACTAGTCAAAATTCAAGTGAAATGGGCAAGCACCTTTTCATTATCTTACTGATAAAGGTAAGTTAGTAGAAAAGTGGATATTTACCATCCATATATAAGGCGAAGTCAGGTCTGTCTGAGTTCAGATCTCCCGCTTCAAATTCACTCATAGGACTCCAGTAAAAAGGTAACGGGTAAACCATGACATGGATTTCAAGAGAGATCGGTTTAATTCATAAAAGGCAAATGGAATAGATTTGGAAAGTGGGATGACCAGGCTTTGAAATAGGGAGCAGGGGAGAAAGACGCGCACCAACATTCACAACGGTATTGCCCGCATTATCACAATAATAAATGATTGGGGGGACATATTGGCCTTTTATGAATATTAAGGGGGACTTAACATAATTTTGGGCTGATTATTACTAGGCTGGTCTCAATTGGTCTCGGGAAGAATTTAAGAGTCCTTACAGTCCGAGACCAAGTCAAGACCGAGTGCAAATGCAACCGAGACACTCAAAAAGTGGGTCTCGAGACCGGCCTCGAGTACTACAGCTCTGATATTTTGTAATACATTTGAGGTAGTTTGTCTAAATTAAAAGTGTTTATTTTGGAATTGTTATTGTTTTTTTCTAACCTTTTGCACGTCTGTACACAGTTTTATTCTGAACTATTATTGTTATCTTGTGGCAGGTTCATCTGTTTATTTTGTGCCATTATTTAAGTATTTAATTTATTTTAATATTTCTGTTTTGTATATTTTAATGTATTTTTTTATTTAAATAAAGATACCATTTATGTTAAGTAATTTTATTTGTACTTGATTGTTCTGCACTTTTGCACGTTTCTAATTTGTTTTAACCCAAACAAATTAAAGTGGTTAACTTGTTTACAGTAAATACATTGTCTGCTAGTCTATTTTGCCACTTGTTAGTACACCACATTAAAGTATGCGACTAAGTACTGTTAGATCTAGAATATTAAAGGTGCAAATTAACACGTAACCAATCTCGTGTGCTTGCTACTGTTACAATTAAAAACTGTAGAAGGGTAAAAAGATGCCGTGTACACATTTGTATGATGTAAGCAAAACAGCTATAAATCTAAAATTGGTGTGTTAGATTTATAGTGTACAAATAATCAACCATTTACAATAGTCCTATTGGCGGCCCCGAGGGGCCCCCAAATCAATTCTGCTTAGGGCCCCATAACGGCTTGAGCCAGCCCTGACTCACTGTAATGTTTTTTTTAAATCAAAATAACAACGGACATTAAGATTACGTGGTGATTTTGTGGTGATTATGGTACCAATCAAAGTAATGAAACAGCAGATTTTTAAAAGGATTGCAAAATTAGGTTACCCACCCTGTTTAAAACCCTTTTCCATTTTAGGCCTGGTATGTGCAACACAAGCAATCAACTGTGAGGATGTGGTAAACTCTTATTTTATCATCTGACATGTCAAGGTCCAGATGAAAGCGACAGTAGATGACCCAATGACGGGTGATGAATCAAACTCACTGATGGCAGCTTCTCCTTCACGGCTCTCTCTACGGCTATTTCCACCATGTTGGCTAACAGATCCAAGCCCAGGACCTCCACACCGAAGGTCTGCGAGACATCATAATCATCATCCCCTCCCCTATTGTCATAATTCAAATATTTGACCAAACCATATCCAATTGTTTGTGTATTGAACATGAAAGTGGACTAGACGAGGTTCCAGAAAATTCCTTTGTACAAATGTGACCGGGATTTACCTTTGCCATGTAGAAGTTTCCCCCACCGATGCCACACCCAATATCCAGAACCTTCATCCCCGGCTTCAAATTTAGCATGTCCACAAACTCCTTGAACCGCAAAGTTAAAAAAGAGAGAAAGTGAAGCGGCACACAAAATCAAACCCACTCGCACATTGTGTGTAATACCCAACTCGTTTCAAATAGAGAAGGCCGAATGAGCAAAATACTCAAGCTCTTTCTCTTGGCGTGACTAAAGAGTAACCGCACAACCTCTAGAGTATGTCGCCACCTATCACGGTTCAGACATTTATATTTAACTCCGTTACAGCCCACCTGTCCATAGGAAGAAAAAAAACGTTATGCTTTGTGTCTTGTCTGTTTATGTGAGTGCATGCATGTGTGCCTGTTCACCTTTGTGGTGCTGGGGCCTCCAGTGCTGACGTATCCTGCCCCGAACATCTTCTCATAACGCAGGATGCCGTTGCGTGTGTACTGCTGGTTCTCCAGGAACTGCTGGAAGGTACTGAAGCCCCCCTGACAGGTAGCGTTACGGCCACACACCTGGTTCTGGTTGTTCTTCATCTTGGAGAGAAGGGGGGTTAAAACAAGAAGGTGAAGTAAGAGAAGGTTATTAAATTAAATCACGCCATTCAAAGCTAAGACGGGCACAAATCGATCGTGAAGTGGGCATCTTCTGAGGTGACATCATCACGGAACGGCCCTGTCCACATTTATTCACTCTTCCATGTGACTGAAAGGAAGGTCTTGCACTTATAACAAAAAACAAATTAGCTCTTCCTACACTGAAACTGTTCTCCACCACCTGTATTTCAGTCTCAACTTAACTGTCCACTTCTCTTATTTATCACTGGATGTTTATACGGAAAGCAGTCACGGTAAGGTTTTTCTCAACCTTATTTTGCTACTACATGTCAGGGGAGTCTGTCAATTACTAAAACCAGCCAGAACAAGCCAAATAAGGCTTTTTAGTAAATCAATCAAATTTATTTTATAAAGTAATTTTTAAATCAATAGTTGCCACAAAGAGCCGCTCTCTCCCCAATAAGCAATGTTGTTTCACAGCAGACTAGCTGTGAGGTGGGTACAATCTTGATTCCCTAAAGGAAGGAATCTTGTAAAACACAACAAGGGCAGTCAAGTTGCAATGAAGGTTGGAACTGAATTTTGGTAGCGAATAGTTTCACTGCCTTCATGAATCCGGACATTAGACAAATTAAGAGTGTAAGGTGACATACAGCTCTGGAAAAAATTTGAGACCACTGCACCTTTTTCTTTCCTTTGTAAAAAAGTCAAAAAGGTTTTGAGTGAGGAACAGAAGGGTTAAAATTAGGAGACCACTGCAAATTGAACGCTTTTGTTCCTCACTCAAAACGTTCCTTTTCAACTTTTTTGGAAAGGAAAGAAAAAGGATGCAGTGGTCTCAAATTTTTCCAGAGCTGTAGATTGTGTAAGGTATTGGGGCACCACGAGCTTCCAGAACATCTTAAATGACAGATTCTAAGAATCTTTGGAACTCTACTGGAGGGATGGAACACATTCATCCATATACTATTCCCTCATTTGGTGTTTTGATGAGGGTAGTGGAGAGCGCGGTCTAACACGTTGGTCCTAAATATCCCATAGGTGTTCAAATGGACTCACATAATTTTCATAATCATCACACCATTCCGTAACCCCTCATGAACTGTGTATGGGGGCATTGTCATCCTGAAAGAGACCACTCCCATCAGGATAGAAATGTTTCACCATAGGATAAAGATGATCACACAGAATAACTTGGTATTAATTTACAAAGACCCTTTCCTCTAAGGGCTTGTTAACATCATAAGAGAGAATAGCACAAAGACAGACTTATCTTAACTTTTTTTTTGGAATCATTTCAATAGCATTTGAATTTACATGGGCATGTTGGAGATGTACCAGGCAGAACCGTACGCATCATGGGAAAGTCAAGCAATATGCATGCACATGTAACACAAACTTGCAAAACTGTGTCAAATCAAAAATGTGGCACATGCTATCTTGGAACGTGCCATCCCCAGCTATCGATATCTGTAAGTTTAAACAACAAAGTAATCTAGCATCTTGAATCATCTGCGAAACATCTCAGAAAATGTAGCGTAGTGTTACACAAGGAGGCAAGCGGCCCCAAACCATGCCAGGAAAATGACACCACAACATAACAGAGCGTCTGAATTATTCATGTTTATCCTTTATTTAATCACCCTTCTGTATATTAAGAGGCACCAGCAGGCTCTTCACACTAGTAAGGATTAAAGTATGTTAGCATAATCTGAAACAGTAATACGGTATTCTGAAATGATAGTATCATGACATTTTGGATATTACCCTGGTAGCCTGAAAGAGCCCGTTCAAATGATTTGACATATTATAATGATTGAGCAAAAACAGTGTAATAAAGCCACCTACCTTGACGTAAATCTGCACGGTTTTATTAAGAACGATGTCAAAGCCAAACACCAGACTGTCCTCCCCCTCAGGCTCTTTCCACAGTGTGGTTGTAATCAGATGACTGTATTGTGCCGATGACCTGTAGTGTGTTGGGTTAAAGTCCCTTTTAGAGTCGCCTACACAGAGAGGGACAGAGAAAAGGCGAGGGAGAAAGAGAGGGAGAGTGGGAGGAAGAAGGCACATATGTAATGTATACGACTCAGACCCAGATAGAATGAAGCCAGAGGCGTAACTTTAATCCACAAGGCAATAGAACAGGGTACAGGTAGGCAGAGGTCGGTACACAGGTCACCAGAAGGCAGCAGTACAATCCAGAATCCGAGAGGGGTAAGTGGGAGGCAGGCAGAGGTAATTCAGGCGTCAGGTAATCCAATGGGCAACGATACAGAATCAGAAGGCAGGCAACGAAGTCGGGATAGGCAGAACAGGTCAATGTAGTAATCAATCGAGAACAGGGGAAAACCAGGCTCAGTGTGTCACAAACAATACCTCACGGGGAGAGAAGGAAACAGGCAGGCTTAAATGCACAGGTGATAATGGGAACAGGTGTCTAGAATTTGGGTGATTGGGACCGGGAGGATGTGCTGCGTTCGGGGTTAATGGGAAGGGGTGGTTGTACTGGTGACGGAGATCGGGCGGCAGGAGGAGAGAAGAGGCAGCCTCACAACATAGAGTTAAGAGAAAAAGAAAGGAATATTGAAAGAGCAGAAAAAAAAGACACAGCTATCATTTTATTTGACAACATGTTTTTTAAAATAACATACCATTATTATACAGCTTTATACCAACAGCATTTAAAGATGCATTCCACCATTTCTGGTCACTGGTTGTAAAGGTGGCATTGTTGAGTTAAAACAAGTCTCCATTTTTTTTTTACCATTCTGTAACAGGATAGCTGCATGGCAGAGTGAACATGTTGTTATACTACCTCCACCTATCCAACTTCATAACCTCTTAGCTTGAATAGCAATTCCTTCCAAGTGTGAAGATATTCAAGTGACAAATAACTTTTAACTAGCATGGTCTCAAATCTGTTTGGGCTGTCTTGCTAGCTGCATAGGGCCATTGTCAGGCTGGGCAAGCTCATACCTGATTGGTGGTAGCAGGACTCACTGAAGAACAAGTATCCTCCAGGCCGGAGCCATCCCAGCATCCTCCCTGTTAGTGACCTCAGTTCTTCATCACTTAGGTACATCATCAGCCAGTTGGAGAATATGATGTCATAACTGATGGTGTGATTCATATTAGCAAAACATGTAAAGCCTGACACAGACATCATGATATAGATACATTCTAAAATGATTCCCACATTCCCAAAGTATATGTGTTTATATTGTACTCTATATTGTTCTTCTGTTATTTTTTTCTATCTTCTATTCTATTTCTATCTTATCATCTGCATTCTGCAAAACAAGCCCCTGAAAGCATTTAATTTTTGGTGTACACCTGTTAGTAAAAGATGTGACAGATAACAATTGATTTGATTTTGATTACATCATGCACAATACAATAAAGACAAAGTCAGTGACCCACTACATAGGAAATAAAGTTCAATTTTAGCTGTGTCTAAACTGTTACACCATATTAGTGTAATCCGTTACAATTGAAGAACTGCGTAATTGTGTTTGTTCTCCCAAAATAAATATGTGCCTGACCTTATGTTGAAAGAGTGCTTATACTCCCAACTCACTGAATGACTCAGGGTAAAGACAAAGGTCATCACTCATATGAACTAAACCATAGACTTAGTTCAGGTCCCACTACACCTTATCAATCCAAAATCACAATGCCAAAGGCTTTATTTAAACAAGACCATAAACATTTGTGGATCTGTTATATTAAATATCAAACTATATTATATATAGCATGCATTATACAAACAGCAGACCTACTTCGTGATATATTAGTATTATGAGAAATTATCTATATAATGATTGTATTTTTATATTTATACAGCTCTGGAAAAAATTAAGAGACCACTCCTAATTTTTCTTAAATCAGCATCTTTACATGTACAGCAGCCATTCCATTCCAGTGTCTGTTAAATTGCAACACAGGCACGCCTCATTTTACTTAATGAGGTAGTGAATAAGTGATTTCCTGAACCAAATCTAATTTAACACGGAAAAGTATAAAAACCACTGCTGTGGTCATCACTATCCTCTTGCAATAGGACAAGCTGGATGGCAAAAACAGCGCAAGTAATACCTCAATGGACATTTGAATGAAAAAATAACTATTCAGCATGACAAAATAGTTGAAAAGAAAAGTTTTGAGTGTGGAAAAGAAGAGTTCAATTCTGGCTTTACTGGCAGAGGGATACAGTGAGCGTCAGGTTGCATCCATCCTGAAAATTTCAAAGACGGCGGTTCATAAGAACAAGGTCAAGCAACAGACATTGGGGACAACAAAGCTACAGGCTGACATTGAGCAAAAACGACTGTCCACTGACCGAGATGACCGTCAACTCATTCAAATGTCACTCAACAACCGTAGGATGACATCAAGTGACCTACAAAAAGATGTGCAAACAGCAGCTGGGGTGAAGTGCACGTCGAAGATGGTTCGAAACAGGCTCCTAGGGGAAAAGCTGAAGACATGCAAAGCTAGAAAAAAGCCCTTCATCAATGAGAAGCAAAGAAGAGCCATGCTTAAGTTTGCAAAAGACCATAAGGATTGGACCGCAGAGGAATGGAGTAAGGTCATCTCCTCTGACGAGTCAAATTTTCAGCTTTGCCTAACACCTGGTCGTCTAATGGTTAGACGGAGATCTGGAGAGGCCTACAAGCCACAATGTCTCACACCCACTGTGAAATTTGGTGGAGGATCGGTGATGATCTGGGGATGCTTCAGCAAGGCTGGAACCGGGCAGATTTGTATTTATGAAGGACGCATGAATAATGCCACGTACAAGGTTATCCTGGAAGAACACCTGCTTCCTTCTGCTCTGACAATGTTCCCCAACTTTCTAGAATTGTTTTTTCCAGCAGGACAATGCTCCATGCCACACAGCCAGGTCAATCAAGGTGTGGATGGAGGACCACCAGATGAAGACCCTGTCATGGCCAGCCCAATCTCCAGACCTGAACCCCATTGACAACCTCTGGAATTTGATCAAGAGGAAGATGGATGGTCACAAGCCATCAAACAAAGCCGAGCTACTTGAATTTTTGTGCCAGGAGTGGCAAAAAGTCACCCAACAGCAATGTGACCGACTGGTGGAGAGCATGCCAAGGCGCATGAAAGCTGTGATTAAAAATCAGGGTTATTCCACCAAATATTGATTTCTGAACTCTTCCTAAGTTAAAACATTAGTATTTTGTTGTTGAAAAATTAATATGAATTTGTTTCCTTTGCATTATTTGAGGTCTGAAAACAGTGCATCTTTTCATGGTTATTTTGATCAGTTGTTGTTTTCTACAAATAAATACTCTAAATGACAATATTTCTATTTGGAATTTGGATGTTATGTTGTCAGTAGTGTATAGAATGAAACAAAAATATTAATTTTACTCAAACACATACCTATGAATAGTATAACCAGAGAAACTGATAATTTTGCAGTAGCCTCTTAATTTTTCCAGAGCTGTGTGTGTGTGTGTATATATATATATATATATATATATATACAGTGGATATAAAAAGTCTACACACCCCTGTGAAATTGCCAGGTTTTTGTGATGTAAAAGAATGAGACAAAGATAAATCATGTCAGAACTTTTTCCACTTTTAATGTGATCTATAACGTGAACAATTCAATTGAAAAACAAACTGAAATCTTCAAGAGGGAAAAATGAAAAATAAAAACCTTACAATAACCTGGTTGGATAAGTGTGCACACCCTCTTATAACTGGGGATGTGGCTGTGTTCAGAATTAACCAATCACATTCAAACTCATGTTAAATAGAAGTCATTACACACCTGCCATCATTTAAAGTGACTCTGATTAATCACAGATAAAGTTCAGCTGTTCTAGTAGGATTTTCCTGACATTTTCTTAGTTGCATCTCAGAGCAAAAGCCATCGTCCGCAGAGAGCTTCCAAAGCATCAGAGGGATCTCATTGTTGAAAGATATCAGTCAGGAGAAGGGTACAAAAGAATTTCTAAAGCATTAGATATACCATGGAACACAGTTAAGACAGTCACCATCAAGTGGAGAAAATATGGCACAACAGAGACATTACCAAGAACAGGAGGTCTCTCCAAAATTGATGAAAAGACGAGAAGAAAACTGGTCAGGGAGGCTTCCAAGAGGCCTACAGCAACATCAAAGGAATTGCAGGAATTTCTGGCAAGTACTTGCTGTGTGCTACATGTGACAACAATCTCCCGTATTCTTCATATGAATGGGCTATGGGGTAGGGTGGCAAGACAGAAGCCTTTTCTTACAAAGAAAACCATCCAAGCCTGGCTGAAGTTTGCAAAAACAAACATCAAGTCTCCCAAAAGCACGTGGGAAAATGTGTTATGGTCTGATGAAACCAAGGTTGAACTTTTTGGCCATAATTCCAAAAGGTATGTTTGGTGCAAAAACAACACTGCACATCACACAAAGAACACCATACCCACAGTGAAGCATGGTGGTGGCAGCATCATGCTTTGGGGCTGTTTTTCTTCAGCTGGAACCGGGGCCTTAGTTAGGGTGGAGGGAATTATGAACAGTTCCAAATACCAGGCAATTTTGGCACAAAACCTTCAGGCGTCCGTTAGAAAGCTGAAGATGAAGAGGAAGTTCACCTTTCAGCACGACAACGACCCAAAGCTCACATCCAAATCCACAAAAGCATGGCTTCACCAGAAGAACATTAACGTTTTGGAATGGCCCAGCCAGAGCACAGACCTGAATCCAATTGAACATCTGTGGGGTGATCTGAAGAGGGCTGTGCACAGGAGATGTCCTCGCGATCTGACAGATTTGGAGTGCTTTTGCAAAGAAGAGTGGGCAAATATTGCCACGTCAAGATGTGCCATGCTGATAGACTCCTACCCAAAAAGACTGAGTGCTGTAATAAAATGAAAAGGTGCTTCAACAAAGTATTAGTTTAAGGGTGTGCACACTTATGCAACCAGGTTATTGTGAGTTTTTTATTTTTTGCCTTCAAAGATTTCAGTTTGTTTTTCAATTGAATTGTTCACGTTATAGGTCACATTAAAGGTGGAAAAAGTTCTGACATGATTTATCTTTGTCTCATTCTTTTACATCACAAGAACCTGGCATTTTAACAGGGGTGTGTAGACTTTTTATATCCACTGTATATACATATATAATATTTAAAAATATGATTACACAATGCAACATTGTTTTCATGTTAATTGACAAGTATAATTTAGCATAGTCATAAATCAGCGGACCTGTTTTACAATATCATAAAAAATACAACATTTTAATAAACAGTAAAATATAGGATAGTTTACTATACGAAACAGCTGACCAGTTTGATAAAACTGGAATATCATAAATGTCCAGTAGATAAGTATAATATACTAATGAAACAGTGGACCTGTTTTTGGGAAAGTCCAGCTTGGTGACATCAGCCTGGATGAAGGCTGCATTTTCCTGTCGGTTTTTCTTCACGAAGCTCTCCATGAAGTCCACCGCTGTCACGTGACTGGCCTGGGCCAACAGATGGCTGGTAAACCTCCTGGAAGACCACAAAAAAAGAAACCAACACAAAGGTCAAAATGGTCAGCGACAAATCATACTCCACAGTATAAATACCCTAGTTATAGCCCACTGGACTGTTCCAACAGCAACTATGTAAGCATTTACAGCCATGGTTCAGGGAATTTTCCCTGGTAACATGGTCAGTTAATAGTACAAGTCCTGGCTCTACAGAGATCATGAAACGTTGATGTTTTGTTGTTAATGGTTATTGATCATTGGTTTTATCGATACATTTAAAATTGGCCAACTGACCCGATGCCAGCGCCCAGCTCCAAGATCTTCTGGCCATGCAGACTGGGCAGCAGGGAGAGGATCTCGGGCAGCTCATGCTGGGTCAGCTCCTTGGCGTGGGAGTCTAACATCAATTCCTCCACGGTGGCCTGGCAGCTGTGCTCCTTCCAGAACTCTGTCATTTAATTCATTTCTACCCAAAGTCAAAATAACACATCGGGGGAAGAACTAAAGCAAACTGCTGGCCAAAAACCGGCAACATGTTGTGTAGCATTTCTGTGTTTTATGGGCCCAGTCCGTGTCTTAGTCATCTACACTCTTCTATTACTGTATATCCTATGCTGTTTTATACTATTCTACTTAATGGAATGCTATGCTATTCTGTTTGATTCTATAACAACTGAGTTCACCATCATAGTACTGTATTACAATAGCACGAGTGCATCAATCACACTTTTCTAACAATCCATGCCAAGGAAACAACATACAGTTCAACTGATCACTTTTTGTTTTAAATAATTATGTTTACCAATAGTAAAGAAATCGGTAGTGTTCTAAATATTAAGTACTAGAATACACCAGGTGCAATTTCAAAATTTTGACTTATCCTGCCAGTTTCAAATATTTAAATTAAGATTTAAAAAAATCATACCGTACACCACATATTTAAGGGGCTTTTTTGTATTATTGCAAAATGTAATTAAGTATTAAAAATACAAAACTTAAAGATAACAATTTGATAATACTGACCAGACATGCTGGGCCGAGGGGCCCTAACCTTCAGGGAGCCTCAACAAATGTATTTGTTGTAATCAGACATCATAGTAACATAGCGTAAGTCATGGACACCTTTTTAGAAATGAAAGCAATACACATGTTGCCACCCAATGGTAAATCCGTAGAATTGCAAAAAAATTACTAGTTAAAAATGCAACTTGTTATATCCTTGCCCTATTGCAAAAGGAGTAGAACTGCAATATGCTATGAAATTGCAAAATGTTGTATTTGAGTAGAATTGCTTAATGTCGTTATAAAACGGTATGTTTTCTATGCCAAACCTATGGCAACCAGGGCACCCAAATAGCGAGGGCTGGCCAATACACTACCAACACAAGACAAAAAAACAGATATTAATATGAATTAAAACAATCTCAGATACTGCCGTTTGTTTTTCAGACCAAATAGTCATTAGTCACTTAAAGACCAGCTGCAATTGGATGTAATAATTATAGAGTTAGACACACAAGTGAGGTCATTAATGACGACATAATTGGTAATCTTCCTTACCTGCTCAGGATGTAGCAGAAACGTAATTACAGGACGTACTCACAATGTAACAACTTTCGTACCAGTTTGGTAACGATCTTACGTAACTACAACCGGGAAATATTAACTCCTATTTTCGTTGCTACAACGTACTTTGCTTACAATGTCATTACTGCCACCACATCGGAAACCACTTATTCCAAATATTTCAAACTTCACCTGAAGATCTTTGGAGTCACAAGAATTCCCCAATCACCGCAATTCAGACCAATTCAAATAGTTCTATATAATCTCCCACAACACAGACGGAATGTGTATACAAATTGTAAATTGTGCACGCGCAGATGTGCCATAGCTCGAGCGTCCCGCCATTTCTTGTTCGTTATAGTTTGTACTCCTAAATAGTCGTCAGAAGTTTACAGTATCTCAGCAGACATAACCGGTGGCTATAGCACATTTATTTTACTCCAGTTTAAGATAATTCTGATTTATGTCCTGATTTAGTCATGTCTGTGAGTTTTCACCAGTACTCTTCTACTGTGGTTAGCCTACATTAGTAGTTATTGCTATTTAGAAATGTTATAATCATTATTGTTAATCATACTTTCGTTTTCTAATCTAGCAATTTTCCAATTTAGTTATTTTCTAATTTAGTCGTGTAGCCTACATTATAGTACTGTAATATAGCTAGCTAACTACTGCAGGTAGCGCAAGTTTTCTTTTAAGGTATACCTGGCTAACTAGCTACTGCAGCTAGCAAACGGTACTGTACGACTACGTTAAACCAACATCCGTTTAGATCGTTAAGCCGACATCATTTCTGGACAAGGAATCTCAGGTAAGCGTATTTAACTTCTTTACAAAGCAGATGGATAACTCTGTCATATAGCTAAAATCACGTTGGTAGTTCCCATCGAATTACAGTACTGTCTAGCAAGCCAACTAACGTTAGCAAGCTACATTACAGTACAGTAAGTCAACTATAGCTTGGTTGTTAACTTTTTTCAAACATAGATGAACATCGAGTCAAGTACTCAGATGTAAAGATTTTTACTATGAGTTCCACAAGTAATGATTCAACAAGATATTTGACAAAATTGTAAAAGTGATATAAATTATGAGCGAATTGAATCAAAAGGTTGACAACGTTTTATACTGTTTTTAAACTGGTTTTCTTTGTCCATGTCCAGGTGCAGCAACTGGTCCAACGGCAGAGGAAGGTGAAGATAGAATTGAAGACCACTCAGACTCATTTCTGACAAAAAGGGAGAGTAAAGTGTCCGTCTTTGCTTGTGTGATTGTATTTTGTCATTTGGATAATAATAATTGTTTGTTTCAATTTATTGTTATTTTTTTGTTATCTTCATGATTTCACAATTCTTCACCATTTGAAAAGAAAATAACCCGATGAAGAGTAAAGCATTCATATTGGCTTGTGTTCTTATATTTTAATTATTAGTAAAATGGCCAGTTTGATTATATTTCTAAATGTGATCAGTTGATACCTGGAACAAGAAGGATAGAACTCTACTAGCGGAAAAAATACTGTTTATCATGGCTATTGCCATTGAAGACCTACAGTTTCATTGGAGTTAACTAGATGAGATTTGCTAATTTATCCTTCCTGATGGTTATGAAGTCCCACACAGTTCTGATTTTAGTTTCTGTGCTATTGACCAACTTGGGAGTGCCAGGTGGGTGATAAATATTTTTTAAATTACATAAATGTTCTGGTTTGTTTGTAAATGTATATACATTTTTGCTACATATGGGGCTCTTGTATATTACAGGATATGTCATGTAATTTGCTAGGAGAAAATGTCTGGACTGATGATCTAACAGCATTGCCATTATTATATCTGGGAAGGGGTTGATAAAATAAATGTATAGTATTTATACATAATATTTCAATGTAAAACTGAACGTCGGTGTAGAACCCTGCTGAAATGTGTTGAGCACATTTAAGGTTTCATGGAACAGTTGGAGCAGGTAAACACAAGGTTGGAGAAAACTGTCAAGATGACTGGACAGAAATGAACTTAGCTGTACATATTCTAGCTGTATGTATGAATATAAAAATTGTAAGAGGAAAAGGGCAATGAATGGTCAACTGGATAGGATGCCTGGGATTCGACAACCTTAGAAATACCACATTGCTACGACATGATAGCGACCAACTGACAATGTCAATTAGTTACGTTGTAGCGACAACAAGAAAACTTTCACTTTCCCAGTTGTGACAACGTTGCTGCTACCTAATTTCGGTCGCCAGATAACGTCGTAACAACATTGTGACAACAGAATATTGTTAGCTGGGATGTTGCCTCATGCAGCTGAAAAAGAAAGGCGTGACATTTAAGTCCCACATGAGCCGGTTAGGCTACTTGTCATGCATAGTTCTACAGAACAACAACATTAACTACCATAGCTATGCCGATGATCCTCAAATATATATATGGCTCTCGAACCGTATGACAACAGCTCAATAGACTCACTGTATCACTGTATAGAGCACATAAATACCTGGATGAACCAAAATTGTCTACAATTAAACCAATATAAAACAGAGATTATTGTGTTTAGCAACAAAAATAAAAGAACTAGTATTAATAAAGAGCTGGATTATCGGGCCCTAAAAACCAGGGACCAAATGCGTAATCTTGGTGTTCTGACTCAGGCCTCACATTTGACAGTCATATCAAAGTGGTCACCAAAACAGCATTCTATCATCTTAAAAATATAGCCAGAATCAAGGGCTTGGTGTCCCAAAAAGACCAAGAGAAGCTCATCCATGCATTTATCTCTAGTAGGGTTGACTACTATAATGGCCTCTTAACTAGACTCCCCAAAAACACAGTAAAACAGCTGCAGCTCATTCAGAATGCTGCTGCTAGAATGTTAACCAGGACCAAGAGAACAGAGCACATCACTCCGGTTCTTAAATCTTTGCACTGGCTTCCAGTCAGTTACAGAATAGATTTTTAAGTGGTGCTTTTAGTTTATAAATCACTGAATGCATTTCTGATATGTTTTAAGAATATAAACCGAGCTGGGCTCTTAGATCGATGAACACAGGTCAGCTAGTAGAGCCCAGAGTCCAAACTAAACATGGCAACGCTGCGTTTAGCAGTTATGCTGCACACAACTGGAATAAACAACCAGAAGATCTTAGACGTGCCTCAAACATATCCATTTTTAAATCCAGGTTAAAAACACTTCACTTAAACTTAACCGCACTGTTTAGCCTTACAGCTTTTATAGCTTCCTGTTTTTATCCCATTTTTATTCTGTTTTATTATTATGATGTTGTTTTGATGTTATCATTTGAGTATTTGTTTTTATGCTATTGTATTTTTATGTTTTTTATTTTTCTTTGTAAAGCACATTGAATTGCTTCTATGTATGAATTGTGCTATATAAATAAACTTGCTTGCTTGCTTGCTGGTTCAGATTGATGATGAAATGACGTGACCAAACAATAACGAAACATTAACATGTTTTATCCCATTTAAAAAATAGATTTACTCATTTTCGTAATGTCCGAACAAGTGCGGCAGAATCAAATCTGTTTCTGTTGAGACACCTCTATGTATAGGAATACAAAGCATTATTGCTACCATGACGACGATGGGGTGGGTTTTGGCTCGTAGCTGGCCTTGATGACACATCAATATCAGTAGGATACAACCTGTGTAACCTAGCTGATGTCTTGTTTGACATTTAATATGGTTCCAATGCAACATTACTTCCAAAGTTCAGTGCTTCTGGTAAAATCGCCCTGCCAACTAGAAAGGGGCTTTTTTTGGTGAGGACTTGATTCATGCCCATCAAAAATTTTATTCAGCTGTTCCACCTGTAGGGATCTACTTTCCACAGATAATAGCACTTTAGATTGTAGGCAAAAGAAGAAAAGTGTAAATCTAACAACCATAAGGCATTTAATAAATTAGACTGTAAATTAGACTGTTTCTTTCTTTGTTTTCAGCAAGTGCAAAGTGTTTTATTTTACCAGGTAAGTCAATTAACAACAAATGTTTATTTTTACACATTCGTCTGGCAGGAAGCAAACAAGGTCTGTATGGAATGGATATTGGGATAAAACAAGCCACAGACAAAAGACATATGGCAATAGCGCAGCACTAACAAAGAGACCCAACTCAGAAAGACACCACTAAATTATAAAAGAAAGAAAGCAGACAAAAGGAGGACAACACAAATTTCCATTGTTTTTTTAACAAATGTAGTTTATTTAACAAGCACTCAGATTTCATGTGAGCAAAAATATGTGAACTCCTTCATTAAATAGCTTCTGGCACCTCCATTAGCAATAACTTGGTAGATTTGCATGAATGCTTTGGGTCGTTTTCTTGTTGGAACAGCCGTTTTCGGCCCAGCTTTAGCTCCTTGACTGATTTCCTGACATTCTGTTCAAGTCTCATTGGTTTACCTCAGAATTCATGGTTCCTTTGGTGATGTCCAGTCAACCAGGTCCGGAGGAGGAAAAGCAGCCCCAGATCTTAACATTCCCACCACCATGCTTGACTGTTGGGAAGTTTTTTTTTGTGGTAGGCAGTCAGAGGCGGAGCTTTAATGGGTGCGATGGGTGCGCGGCACCCATGGCAGCCAATCACAGGGGCCCCCAAGAAGTTTATCTTATGGTTGAAAAAATTATAGCAAGCAGAATAAAATTATATTATGATTAATTTGCTACGTACTATTTAGTTGACATTGAAGTGATAAACATCTATATTTTTTCTGATTCCATAATGCATTTGTATGATTGAAAAATCTGTGACCGTGTGGGCCTGTAGCCAGCTGCCAGATGGGACAGTTTCCCCCTTAATTGGGCTATTTTTCATGACAGTTTGAAGTTTGTATGTGGAGTTTTTGGGTGATTGGGCCTCAATTGTCACTGAATCTGGCAACCCTAGGTATAACGTCGGATTTTGACGGCTCGTTTGCTAAGGATCTGAATAGTGGAAAATTAAGTAAAAAAAGATAAAAATGGAACGTAGATATGTCTGCCACTTAGAGGAAAGAAAAAAAATACATTATAAAAATTAAATATAATGACATGTGCCCTTGAGCATCGCAGCTTATAAGCGAAAGGGGATTACAGTTATGATCCAGGTCCAAAAGCAGCTAGCAGCAAAGTTTTGTAACTGCAGGTGAATCTCCAAATATTATGTTTGGGTTGACATTTACCTGATTTATTATTTTGGGAATATTCTTGGGAATATTTTGGAAGGGTGTCCACTTCTAAGCCAAGTTGCTGACTTAACAAATTATACCAAATTGGTACCAAATTATTTACCTGATTCTACTTACCTACTTGATTTAAACAGATCAAAAGACAATTGCTGTACCCACCACGATATCCCCGCCCCTCAAAGAATTGTTAGGTGGGGGCCTACAGAACCAACAACAGTCATGCCCTCACTTCCAAGTCCACCGTTCGCCCACTTTTTCCTTGTTGAGGTCAGTAAATCTGTAACATCTGAAAAAGTAGATGGAACACAGGTAGAACGAAAGATATTACTCAAATAACTAAAAGGAGACAAAACATGAAACTCAAACCGACGCTACAGTTGGAAATAAATCCAAAACAAGGATCAACAACACACATGAGGGAAGAAGGAACATAAATAGGGTCTGTGAGCAGGAACACTGGTGAGGATGATCACGATAAGGAACAGGTGTCCATGCTCCAAATGAGGGACACAGGGCGTTGGGTCTCAATGACACAACAAGTACTGCATGTCGTTCCTGGACGTGACAGATAATTAAGTAGTGAAATAATTAAAAAAAGATGTGAGAAATAGGCCATGTGATGATAGGTGCTGCTACCTTGAGCAATAAAGGACCAGGCACGGCGCCACGAGGGGGCAAGAGGGGGCTTAGCCCCCTCAGTTGTATTTTCTTAACGGCCCCCTGATCATTAGTTTTTAGGCACGTGATTTCAGTACTCAGAGTTCCAGAATGTGTTTATGCCATCACAATACATTTCATCCACCGCTTTCCAAAAACACCATGCTGCTTACTAGTTATGCATCACATTTTTTATTTCAATTATATTAGGAAACTACTACCGGTAGTGATAGGCTACTGTTAAAAAGGTATTTTGAATAATTATTGACCAACCATAAAAAATGCTGTCCTTTTTCTAAAGATCGTGGCGCAAAAGATACTGACACGCTTCACTTATATCAATAAAACATACACTATCAGGCATGGTGTGTAAATAATTTATTTATGTAATTATTCAGAAGCACTCAAAAGTTTATGACAAATTATGAATTCCGATTCTTGCGTATTTAGTAATGGACAAATACGATCAGTGAAACAATAGATTTTTGAAGATTACGTTGAGCTTTTTTCTCAAGCAATTCCTGAGGGGACACCAAAAGTAGTGCTGTAATACTGTTTTAGTTTGCGCCATCAGCTTGCTCGCTACTGTAGCTCTGCAAATTCAGCTATTGTGTGTGTGAACCCTACCAACATAAAATAAACTGACTGGATTAACCCCACGTTAGCTATGTGCATTGAGTGCCTTTCGGACAGTTGACACGAACAGTCACCTTGCCAGCTAGGGAACACTACCTACATTGCATTGCAAGCTTCTCATTGACTCTAATTCAAACAGCTGCTAACACTGGTTGATGTTAACTAGCATGGTTGATGCTAACTAGCATCAACACTGGTTGATGCTAGTTAGCAAACACCAGCTAACCGCTAGCAAACAAAGTGTGACCTGTAATTCAATGCAGAGAAAATGAAGATTGGTGACGGTTATAAATGTGTCTTATTGTATTGAGCGGTAGAACAGAAATGTCTAACATATACTTTGTTTGAAGTAGTTACTGAAATTCAGCCACCAACGACACACTCCCTCAGATTCCCACACACGCAATGTAGTTGTAGTACCTGCATGATGTGCCAATACTGAGGACTGGACCGAACCATTGTGAGGCGGTGGTTGCAATCTTTTGAAACTTAAAAACGCGCTATTAAATGTCTATAATCAGCACTATAATCAAGTGCCTTCATTGCGTGTTATAAATATTATTATTACAGTGATATATTGGGAAGGGACAAATCATAGTTTTCCCAGTACGGAGAATCTGTCTGGAAGACGAGCAATTGTAAATAATCATCCAGAGTTACTCATCACCTTTCTTTATCTTTGGTTGATAAACAAACATTGCAGCACCCACAAACGGGTTAAGTAACTTCTAGAGAGTTTTTACATAATGATTTTGACCGGTTGTCAGCTCTCACGGGATATGGTAAAATGCTAATAGCATCCGTTTTTGTGTCAGACGTATTATATTTATTTTAGAAAAATATTACTGCTAGTGTTGGCTGCCTGTTGGAACATAAGTAACCCTTCTTGTCCCGATTTGAACGCTTGCTACCTCGTTAATATCATAGTGTAAATCTTCAAACAATTACAATGAGGAAATAAAGTTATAAAGGCTGTTTGAGCTAAATGTGAGTAAATAAAAGGGGTATTGATCGTACGCTTCAGGGACCACTCTAGCCTGATCACACTGGTGTGATCGTATGCGTCAAAGGGTTAAATACCCTATAGAAAAATACCCCTCTCCATTTTGAACTGCCCCCTCAGTTACTTTGTCGTGGCGCCGGGCCTGTAAAGGATCTAGGCCATCTGAGCCAGATGGTATTTAAGGAGATTATTCAGCCCCTTTGACTCAGTGAACACCTGTGTAATGAGTCAGGATAAAAAGAGGAAGGACTCCCATTATGTTGGCTGAGAGACGAGGAAACGTGGGATGGACCAGGAGGCATGGCTGAGTCAAATTGGGATCTACACTTGATGAAATGGTGATTAAAGAGCTCGGTCATGCATTCAATGTCCGTAACAACCACGTCATCAATGTTAAGGAACACTGGTAGCCCTGAAGACGAAGGTCTATTCTCCATGCCTTTCAGTATTTTCCAAAATGTCTTGGGGTTAGACCCACAGAGAGAACTGTTCATTAGAATAACCTATTTTGGCATGACGGACAACTTATTTCTCATTTGCCGGAATGAAATTTAGTCAGCCTGATTATTGGTATTTTAAGTTTTCTGCTGATGTTCTTAAGGTGGTGAAATTCAGCCACATCACAATGGAACCATGGGTGTAACCTCATGTTAATTCACATTGTCTTAATGCTTGTTAACAAAACTACTGAAAAGGCAATAAATGAAAGTGAAGGAATGTTCAGCAGGGGGGTTCAAGCTGATTCTGAACCAATTTAAAGAGGCCAGTTTCCCGATGACATGGCACTTACGGCGGTTTAACGATGCATGTAGCCTTAAAATGGATTATGTTACGACTGACTTACGCGCCAGTTTCCCAAACCGTCACATACATCGCTCTTCATAAAGTGCATCGTAAGTACTACGTTACGGCCATTTGAAATGGAATTAGGCCATGAATACGTTTTTAAAACTGAAGGACTTAACTTTCAAAACAGGAAGTTTTTCTGCCTCATTTTCCCAGAAATCTCGGCTGTCGCTGGTGTGACGTCAGTTCACTCTTAAAGCCCCACACGTTATCTGTGCACTTAATTCAGCTCATCTAAAAAAAAATTCTTCATCCGACCAGGTGAGTTGGCATACGATTATTTTAATTATATACTAAAATTAATTAAACGAAATCAGTAAGTATCTGATGTAGCATAAATATGGAAACGTGAGAATAGCTAGCTAAACTTGCCTTGGTAATGTTTTCCGATTACAGTACTACCAGCTGGGGTAGTAAACAAAGCAAACAGCATGAACAGACGGCAAGCTGCCGAAATGTATCTGATGTAGCATACCTACGGAAATATAAGAATAGCTTGCTACTAGTCTGAACTTGCCCTGGTAATGTTTTCCGATTACTACTAGCTGGGCTAGTAAACAAAGCAAATTGCATGTAGAGATGGCAGCTCATCTCTTTATCCACAGAAAGTTAGCTAGTTAACCAAATTGACCATTCGTTTTTGCCAGGTAATTTGTTATAGCCAATTACTAACAACAGTATGAGGTTATTCTAGGCAGCTAACATTGTCCTTGCTGGCAAGCTGACATTAATAGAAGCTGGTCGTAGTAGTAAAACTTGCGAACAATATCTGCTGGATAGATGTAGTCAGTAACTATAGCCATGTCTGCTCTGTCTGTATAGCTAGTCACATTAACACCAATAGGGCAATTACTAACAACAGTGTGGTGTTAGCTAGGTAGCTAGCGTTTTAGCTAACTTTACTTATTTAAACAGACGAACTGCCACATCAACATTGAAGTTTAATACATTTTGCTCCATGAGTTCCATCCATCGTGGATAGGCAGCTGCACCAATGTTAACTCCGAACGGCGTCTATCTGCCTCATTTTTACCAGATTTGCTTTCTTTTGAACAAAATCGTATTTTCTTAGGTACTGTTACATTCTGAATTTCTTCCATTTTTTTTATAAAGCGTTGCTCGCTGCTTGATCCACAAAATGAGAGTAGCCACTTACTTTGTCCAGCCTCAGGTCTTTGTTTGATACGTAAAACGAATCACTTCCTGTGCGCAGGATAATATTTCCCGCCACTGCTAGAGCCGACCACATTTTTCCTTAGGATTGGTACACCGTTTACACAGGTTTTTCAGATGCGGGCCTGGGACTATCTGATATGGTAGGTATTCATCCACGATCCAGATTAATAGAATAGAGATGTGTTAATGCAAAAAACGTACGTACTTCAGCTTTAAATATAGCCTATTGCATTTGATAGAGCTTGATTACTTATCAGAACTCAAAAGTATATAATATCGCTGGCGATGTATTCTACTACTACTTAGGCATCAATAGGAAAATGTAAAACTCGAAGAAGTAGTGAAATTTAGGTCGGACGAAACATTAAAACCCACCAAAGGGGTGGACTTCAGCCAATCAAAATCATCTCTCCTTGTATCCACACAAATCATATTTATAACATTTTTGACATGAGTTTTTCTGGATTTTTTTGTTTTTATTCTGTCTCACACTGTTCAATTGAACCTACCATTAAAATTATAGACTGATCATTTCTTTGTCAGTGGGCTAACGTACAAAATCAGCAGGGGATCAAATACTTTTTTCCCCTCACTGTATGTGGTATTACAGGTCCCAGAAATGGGATGAAGTAGGCAGATAATATGCTCTGTAAAAACAGGAAAACAATATGGCATGACCTCCGTAACTGGTTTGCAGGAAGTCTTAGCCATAAGATTTATTCACCATAAATTATTTTTCTTTTATATTTATCACTTTCTGACAGTTCAATATTATACTCTGCATTTTCCATAGGTGGTAAATTATACAGTTCTAAGGTCATCTGAATTTTAATAGCAATCATGAATCCTAAATTCACACATACATAGTCTCACCATCTGCTGTAAAACCCATAGCCTGGCTAGTCTGGCTATGGAACACATTTTTCTATTGCAGCATACAAATAGATTTGCAGTTAAAAAATGTATGTCCATAAAGATATCAAAATAATCCTACACACATAGGTCTTAATTCCGTGTTTATACACAAAATGTAGCCAATAAGCAAAAAATACTATCTGGAGGCCTTAAATGAAACTATTCCAATCTAAAATCAGAGATAAGACAAAAATCAAAAAATATACAAGATGTTAATTTTTGTTTTAAGAACAAGTTAGCAAGCCAACAAATTCAGATTAGTCCAATGTCTGCGTTGTGTGTGCGTGTCATGCAGCAGGCGAGCAGAACGCTCAGGAGAGGAGAGTGTGATGGGAATACCTGCACCAAACACAGGAGGGATAGGACTGGGCAGACAAGCAGACCTCCGGGGCCAGTAGAGGGTCACTGGACAGTAGCCGAGGAGACCAGACAGGTGCACCGAAGAGACTCCAGGACCGGCACAGGAGGAGAATGGAGCCATTTAAATCAGTTTGTGTAGTTTGGGTGACACGGGGCAATTAGCGACACATGACATGGTATACATTTATCAGGCACTCATTTTGGCTGGAGAGGGACACATTTATAGCCAGTCTCCAAAAATCTTCAAGTATGTGGTCATAGGATGACTACTGTAAATAAACTAACTCAGTAATTGCAAGGTGGGTCTGAAAGGTTTTGAGAGTGATGTTTGGAATAACATCCTGAAATGCATCAAAGAATTAAGAGTTCATAAAGTCTCATACTGTTTCTTGTCCCATGGTTCCACACCTCTAGTGGACAGTAGTCAGGGGCGTCAGACACTCTGAGGAAGAATGTTGTAGACCTGTGATAATGTGGTTATGACTGGACATTGGATAACAGCATTTCTCAGAGATACTTCACTGCCTTTAAAATCTGGGTAAAATATTACAATGAATGAAGTGTTTAGTTAGCCTACATTCACCTCTCAGTTTCAGCTGTTCCATTCCTGAACTTATTTGCCAGGGTCCACTAACCCTTGTGGCATTAAAATATATATTAACTGTTTACAGTGTTAAAATTGGAATAAATGTAACCAGAGACATTTGAGTTCCATAGTCATTAGTTCTCCTGCCCAATTTAAAAACGTGATTTGAAAATTGATATTTTTAAATCTTGACTGGTTATGTTTTATGTTATGTTGTTGCCTTGAGAGCAATGCAGGACTGTAGCACAGTTATCTCCAGCAGTCACAGAAATGAAATCCCCATAATTTCTTTTACCACTCTCTGCTTTAATAGACAGCACATTCTTTTTTTATTTCCTTACAAAATCATTCATATGAGAAGGTGTTGGAGGTGCTCCTGGTTCATTTAAATACATTTGCCAAAGTCAGAGTTAGTCGAGTCTGTCTTAACAGATTGAAAGGAATGAATTCAGAATGCTACACCAGGATTCAACCTTTAATTTTACCACAGAGGATCAAGAGCATATTTTAATCAAATAACCTCAGTAGATGTGAATTGGGTGTGACCCATTCCAAGGCCGTAATTATAATATATATTGGGACACACCCCCCCCATTCAAATATGCTCAAAATGCCCCCCCCCAATATATTGATATAAAAAATATTAATAAAATAAACATGTGCTATGCTGCGACAGGCAACCACGCTCCCCCGTCCAAAATAATAAATAGCAAATGTAATCATAATCATAACTAAACTCAACAAATTGACATTATTACTACAATTAGTATGTTGTGCTGCAGTTCTGCGTGTGGTTTGTCCAAGTGGTGTTGCCGTACCCCAGCAGAAGCCTTTCTCGAGTGCTGTGAGTAGCCTAGGTAAAATCAATAAATGTCAAACACTGTACTGTCTCTCTATTTCATTATTTTCAATTGAATTAAAAAGTTGAAAACTAAAATGTAATATGTGTTACGTGGGCTATATCACTGTCGATTGTGATAGTTCTAACAACAATTTCAATACGTCATTTTGCGCTGGAACTGTAGCCTAATTGTGGAAATAAATAATAGTTTGTTAAAAAGTCTCAGTAATTGTATGTGGAAATAAATGTTTTTGGTGAAAACGGGCCAATTTGCAAGTGCTAATCAATCAGCCATCACTTACGTCAGCTATCATAGCTAAGTTACCTGGAAAGTTAATTAGCCACACATTAGCCACTCACCCAGCAACCAACAGTGGTGCTCACAGGTGTATTCAACTAACGTTGATGTCTTTCTTACGTTATATTTGTCAGCAGGCCCACGTGAAGTCTGAGTAAAGTGTCAGTTATTTATGTTGAGCTGCATGTGTAATTTATGTAGACAGTAGCTTTTATTTATTGCATGCTCTTCAGAGGGTTATTAAAACAGCAGAGCGCATCACAAGGTCTGACCTGCCATCCCTGCAGGATCTCTACACAGAGAGGTGTAGGAGGAGGAGCATACGAATCATTACAGATCCCAGCCACCCATGCCATGGACTGTTTACCAAGCTGCCGTCAGGCAGAAGGTACAGGAGTATTCCATCCAAAACTAACAGGCTACGGGACAGTTTCTTTCCTCAGGCCGTAAGGCTGCTCAATTCAGGAACCCCTCTTCCCTTCCATCCATAGTCCCATGCACACCTGTCACTTTATATCATG
>JACXGI010005087.1:32209-49526 GCA_016801175.1 Esox masquinongy | reverse complement strand
TTAAATAGAAGTCATTACACACCTGCCATCATTTAAAGTGACTCTGATTAATCACAAATAAAGTTCAGCTGTTCTAGTAGGATTTTCCTGACATTTTCTTAGTTGCATCTCAGAGCAAAAGCCATGGTCCACAGAGAGCTTCCAAAGCATCAGAGGGATTTCATTGTTGAAAGATATCAGTCAGGAGAAGGGTACAAAAGAATTTCCAAAGCATTAGATATACCATGGAACACAGTGAAGACAGTCATCATCAAGTGGAGAAAATATGGCACAACAGAGACATTACCAAGAACTGGACGTCACTCCAAAATTGATGAAAAGACGAGAAGAAAACTGGTCAGGGAGGCTTCCAAGAGGCCTACAGCAACATTAAAGGAACTGCAGGAATTTCTGGCAAGTACTGGCTGTGTGCTACATGTGACAACAATCTCTCGTATTCTTCATATGAATGGGCTATGGGGTAGGATGGCAAGACGGAAGCCTTTTCTTACAAAGAAAATCATCCAAGCCCGGCTGAAGTTTGCAAAAACAAAAATGAAGACCCCCAAAAGCACGTGGGAAAATATGTTATGGTCTGATGAAACCAAGGTTGAACCTTTTGGCCATAATTCCAAAAGGTATGTTTGGCGCAAAAACAACACTGCACATCACCCAAAGAACACCATACCCACAGTGAAGCATGGTAGTGGCAGCATCATGCTTTTGGGCTGTTTTTCTTCAGCTGGAACCGGGGCCTTAGTCAGGGTGGAGGGAATTATGAACAGTTCCAAATGCCAGGCAATTTTGGCACAAAACCTTCAGGCGTCCGTTAGAAAGCTGAAGATGAAGAGGAAGTTCACCTTTCAGCACGACAACGACCCAAAGCACACATCCAAATCCACAAAAGCATGGCTTCACCAGAAGAAGATTAACGTTTTGGAATGGCTCAGCCAGAGCCCAGACCTGAATCCAATTGAACATCTGTGGGGTGATCTGAAGAGGGCTGTGCACAGGAGATGTCCTTGCAATCTGACAGATTTGGAGCGCTTTTGCAAAGAACAGTGGGCAAATATTGCCACGTCAAGATGTGCCATGCTAATAGACTCCTACCCAAAAAGACTGAGTGCTGTAATAAAATCAAAAGGTGTTCAACAAAGTATTAGTTTAAGGGTGTGCACACTTGTGCAACCAGGTTACTGTGAGTTTTTTATTTTCCCCCTCAAAGATTTCAGTTTGTTTTTCAATTGAATTGTTCACGTTATACGTCGTTATCTTTGTCTCATTCTTTTACATCACAAGAACCTGGCATTTTAGCAGGGGTGTGTAGACTTTTTATATCCACTGTATATGAGAATAGTTGTGGATGTTTAAGATCCAAGAAAAAATTCTGGTATGTTTTTCTACTCATAAAACACCTTTCAGCTGCTTAGTTCAGGTTTTTGACAAGCTTTCTATTGTACCTGGTAAAGAAAGTGGTAAGAGGTACAATCAGTCCTCTGATACATGGAATTATATAGCTGGCTGTAATGATGTCAGTTCCTTGCATACAATCTGTGTGCATGGATAGCTTTATGGCGGGCAGTGTCAAGCTTTTCTTTATCCGCATTGAGAACCGAGTAAAACATTTTGTGTGAGAGTTCAAAATAATGAAAGTGACTGGTTGCAGACAATTGTTCACTTCAGGAAGATTCTGTGCGAATGTTGACTTAGAAATATTGGAATCTCTGAAGACTTTTTGAGGTTGTCTGCGGAATATCTTTAATGGTGTGCTGTCGTGTGTGAGCAATGAATAAACCATGCTGTGGGAAGTGCATTTCATTAAGGTCAGTGGAATTGACAGGTTGCCATCCTTTTCTTCATCTGTCTCATCAACAATTAACAAATGCCACAACCATTTTGATCTGTTCCAATTTGATTTTATGGACATTAGAACTGTTGCGTTGGGGGGGCATTCTCTGGAAAGTAAAAGAAACTTAAAATTATATTTGTTCTGATGAAAACACAAAATCTATCCACCTCAGTCTGTATAATTCTTTCTAGGTATTTTTACAATTAATAGAAAGAAATTAGTACAGACAACAATAAATAATAATTAATGTAATATTATCAAACTTGATAAGACCTTAGTCTAGGGACAAAATCCATGTCAGTCCCCCTTTTAGTAAATGTAATGTCCTTAAGGAATGGGTCAGCATAATGACTTAGGCTGTTGTAATTTCCTCCAAATTGTTCTTATCTCTTTTCTTGATTTGTTTGCTTGCTACTAAGCAGATTCAGCTAAATAAGGAATCGAAATATGTATAGAGTATCTCTGAACTATCAGACTTCGAAAGACATCAGTTTTTTAAAAATAATTACCCATAAGCCTATGGGTAACCTGCACTTACACAGATGAATGAGAAATTGGATCAAATCGAGGACTACATGTATTTTTAAGACTACATCACTTCATTTATTGATCAATTGTACATATGTTCCAACAGTTTTATGCTTCATCCTAACCCCTCCAAAACACACACACACACACACACACACACACACACACACACACACACAATAAATAAACAGGTTGGAAAGGGAGGTCAGGGGCTATGATACTAGGCTCCATGTAGCAGTGTTTTGATCTGCTCATGTCCCACCAGCTATTTCCCATCAAACCTGGGTTTTGATGTGTGACAGTACATGTCAACTGAGTACAGTATCAATGAATGAGGAAAAGCAACTTTTTGCAGTCAGAACTCTGTAGTGGCTGCTTTTTCTGTTCTCTCCTCCATCTGTAGGGTTTGCTTCTGCCAGGTTTGGAGAGAAGTTAGTTATCAGTTTGGTGATACTTAGAGCCCTGAAGCCATGCCCGATAACATGTTAATGTGCTAATGCACAACAGAGGGGCAGCCGGCAGCAAACTCAGCGCTCTCCAGCCACTAGGCTCCAGGCCCCTGTGTTCTGACTCCAGCTCTGGGATTGCTCAGCCAAACCCTAACTGTTTCTTTTGAAATTACGTTGACACTCCACAGTGAAGAGGGCCTCCCCTTCTCCTGACACCCATAACGTGTAACAGCTTGTATACTGTCCCACGCCAAAGTCCAACATAATGAGGATGGGAATTAAGGGCCTGTTAACGACAGGCTAGTGCAGGCTAGTTCATTAGTGGTCTGTTGACGTCTGTTGACGAATTAAGGGCCTGTTAACGACAGGCTAGTGCAGGCTAGTTCATTAGTGGTCTGTTGACGTCTGTTGACGAATTAAGGGCCTGTTAACGACAGGCTAGTGCAGGCTAGTTCATTAGTGGTCTGTTGACGTCTGTTGACGAATTAAGGGCCTGTTAACGACAGGCTAGTGCAGGCTAGTTCATTAGTGGTCTGTTGACATCCCTTTGGTGATCTACAGTCCTCAGCATCTATGCTGCAGTATTCTCTGTGCCAAGGGACTAGGGTCAGTCTGTCCACTGTCCACTGATGAAGCCTAGCTGACCCTGTCCAATGTCCACCTGGCCTGATGAGGCCTAGCTGTCCCTGTCCAATGTCCACCTGGCCTGATGAGGCCTAGCTGTCCCTGTCCAATGTCCACCTGGCCTGATGAAGCCTAGCTGTCCCTGTCCAATGTACACCTAGCCTGATTAGGCCTAGCTGTCCCTGTCCAATGTCCACCTGGCCTGATGAGGCCTAGCTGTCCCTGTCCAATGTCCACCTGTCCTGATGAAGCCTAGCTGTCCCTGTCCAATGTCCACCTGGCCTGATGAGGCCTAGCTGTCCCTGTCCTCCTTCTGCTGGACTCTGGAGCATCTGAGTTTTTGCCTACCACTGGGTCTACCACTGGGTTTTTTATAGCTCACTTATGCTTTTTTATTTGACCTGAAGGTCATTAGAATATTTGAATATGATGCTGAACAATCTGAGTTTAAAAGGCCATGTACTCATTATATCCACCTATTACACAGCTAGAAGAGAACAGGAAACCCCTAAAGTCTGGCTTCTCTCTAGGTTTCCTTTTAGGTTCCTGCATTCTAGGTTTTTTTCTCATAATTGTGCTTCAACCATATTGCTTGCTGTTTGGTTTTTGGGGGGTTTGGGGCTTTGTAAAACAATTTTGATTGATTTGAAAACCAGAGAGGTATATAGAAGTTCAGTTCTGATTAATGTAAATGCTTCATAATGGAGTAAGATAATCAACTTCTTAGAAAAAGACATTGAATATTCACTG
This sequence comes from Esox masquinongy, assembly GCA_016801175.1. Lineage (NCBI taxonomy): Eukaryota > Metazoa > Chordata > Actinopteri > Esociformes > Esocidae > Esox > Esox masquinongy. The sequence goes on along the minus strand of JACXGI010005087.1, from coordinate 45,347 downwards.
TAATACAAAACCTAACCAACTGTAAGATAATAGAAAAAGTCAATAAAATCCAGATATTTTAGTGGGACTAAGTGAAATGTGATTAATCTGGGATTAGAGCATCTGATTACTGATACTAAAGTCCAAGAAAAAAGTTGTTTTGCACTGGTAATCATATAAATATTGTTCATTTCTATTTTAAAAGCTTTGGGTGAAGTGATCATTTGTTACAAATTGATTAGAACCAAATGATGTCATGAGAGGCACATTGATAGATGGGCCTGGCCTAAAGCTTGCTACTATATTGGTATCTTTCTTACAGTCTGACACACACAGAGAGATCCACAGATACACACACTCACGCACAGACTCACACACTGACCCCCAGTTGTCCCCAGAAGTTGGCGTCAGACGGGCGGCTCCTTTTCTGGCTGAGGTTCATAGAGCTTTTCTGGGAGTATAGAGTGGGTGTGTGAGCGGTGTGTATAGAGGTGTGGGAAAGTGGTGTATAAGGGTGGTGTGTGTAAGTGGAGTGTATGAAGGTGTGTGAGAGCGGTGTGAGTGGGTTGTGTGTGGTGTGTGGAGGTTCATCAGCTGTGTTTTTGGGGTGTGTTGAGGTTTGTGAGCCGAGTGTGTGGGGTGAGAGCGGTGTGTGTGTGTGAGTGGTGTGTGTGGGGTAAGAGCAGTGTGTGTGGGGTGAGAGAGATGTGTGTGTGTGAGTGGTGTGTTTGAGGTGAGAGAGATGTGAGTGGTGTGTGTGGGGTGAGAGCGGTGTGTGTGTGTGTGAGTGGTGTCTGTGGGGTAAGAGCGGTGTGTGTGTGTGTGAGTGGTGTGTGTGGGGTGAGAGCGGTGAGTAGTGTGTGAGTGATGTGTGTGGGGTGAGAGCAGTGGGTGGTGTGTGTGTGTGAGTGGTGTGTGTGTGAAGGATGTACCGGGTGGATGATGAGGTTACATGGGGGTGCAAGGTGAAGTGGCTGAGGGTGTGTGTAATCAGCGGGGCCCATTTTAGCAACGTTTGTAACAAGCTGCCAGTCTGTCCAACCAGTTCTGAGTGGTTAATAATAACCCAGGGAGGGTTGGGCCCTGGCGGGACTCTGATGTAGGATGACAGGCAGACAGACAGACAGCAGGCGGACTCCCAACCAGCCACGGTATTTCACACACACCACCTAAACACACATGCTGCCTGCAGCAAAGCCAACACACACGCTGTCATCAGCAGATCACACACCATATCGGGTTTACTTCAATAAGTCATGCTCAAACTTGGATTAATGACCACCACACCACAAATTCAAACACACATACATGCTCACACACATATTTTTCATGGTTTTACTTTGTTTTATGCTAAATTATTTTTCTTTACTTTTTTACCTCATTTTAGACACAATTTCCTGAATTTTAGTTTGCCCTGTCACAACAACTCCACAGCAGTTGCTGAAGATTGAAATATCAAGATGTGTCCTCCGATTTACATCTCACTAAGCCATTCTGCTTCTCATCACAGTGCTCACTCAACCAGCAACTTTTCACAGACTGTTGAGGTGAACAAACCCCTGCAAACAAACATGATTGAGCTCACAGATGATTGAGCTCAGACTTACAGTCACGAGTTACTAGAGTGCAACGAGACAAGACAATCCAGTCTGACATCCATCTGTTTTACTTTGAAACAATTGTTGATGCCCTCTGCTGGACTCCTCATCACTTTTGGTTTCTGTGTTCAGTAACCCTGAACTAAACCTTCCTTACTCTAACCTTTAACTTAACCCCTCCATTAACCTTAGCCTTAACCATCCTAATCCCACGCTAAACATTACTAACCATTCCCTTAAGATTATAGACTTTCCAAATAGAACCCTGAGTCTGGCATGGTGCAGCCACACCCTGCCCTACCCTTTTCCCTAATCTGGAAACATGTCCTGACACTTCCACCCAATTCCTGATCTCCGCCCTGAGACCTCTCCCAGACATCCACAAACCTCTAGTCTTTATGTCATAACCAGCATAGGAATTTCATGACGGCCATGGACGTCGTTGCGCTTCGCTCTGGCCGTGATGCCCCGAAAATCACTGTATGCCCTACTGCCACCATGGCCTTTGTGCCCCTGCTACTGTAAAAACCTCACGGTCAGCGGTTGTTTTTTTTGTTTGTAAGTTTTTTTGTAGTTCACAACTGAGAACAACCACAAGAACGGACTACATACAGGTAAGCAAGCTAGCAAGTTATCGATCGATAGATAGCTGACTTATTTAGTGCTTAACTGAATCAAACCTCTGTTTTGGAAGGTGCGTTCATGAGCAACTGGGAAGTGTGAAAGTTCTGACCTCCGAGTGAGAGAATACCGGAGAATACACCTGAACGCTTTTTGAGAGCTCCGAGAAGTAACATTAGGTTTGACATCACTAGACAAAATAAAATAAATGATGTGCTCCATGCACAAATAAGTCACTACATTTGTTTATTTAGTTCATACTCATTAGCGCAGGTGATTGTGATGTTAAAGGATACTTTTGTGTAACTGCGGTTTACTTTTGTGTAACTGAGGTAATGTTAGCCTTCTGGCTAGCTAGCCTTAATATTACTTAACTGTCAATACCGTTGCCTGTTTGTTGTTGTCACGTGAATGCTCTCAACTAAAACTTCTGAAATGAAACAAATTCCAGAATCTACAAAAATTTTGAGGGAGGAGTATATGTCATTTCAAGGATTAAAACATGATAACTGAACTTTTTATGTGGAAAAACCATATCAGTAATAATTACTTATTATACAAAGTATAATATTAAAAAAGTGAATAATGTATGTTTTTATGTCATGCGTGTTTTTTTCTTATCAGCAATTCAATTTGTTTATTTGTAATCTCCAAATTTGTTTAACTTTATAAGTGGGAATAATGTACATAAGTTTGTCTGTGGGAGTCAGTGAAGGCCCTTTGGACTTTGGGAGTCTGAGGAGGCCCTTTTGTCTGTAGGAGTCTGAGGAGGCCCTTTTGTCTGTGGGAGTCTGAGGAGGCCCTTTTTGGAGAGATAGAGGGCCAAAAAGTATAAAAAAGGTCTAAAAAAACGTTTTTATTTGCCCTGTTTAGTCTAATCTTGAGTATTGTCTTTTGTCATTTATTAAATGTACGTATTTATTTATTACATTTCTTTGTAAAAAAAACTTTGTCCTGGCTTTCATTTTTTTTTATTTTGTCATTTACCAAAAACCAAAGTGACTTATAAAGCAGTTAAGATAAACTGTCTTACTCACAATGGAACAGAATGACAGATTTTTCGACTTGCCATCTCAGTGAATCAAAAGCATTATTAACAACATAATGTACAACCCGATTTCCAAAAATTTGTGACGCTGCATAAAATGCAAATAAAAACACAATGCAATGATGTGCAAATCATTTCTCAGTATATTTAATTGAAAATAATACAAAGAAACATATCAAATGTTCAAACTGAGAAATGTTATTGTTTTTGGAAAAATACATGCCCATTTTGAATTTGATGCCAGCTTCATGTTTCAAAAAAGTTGTGATAGGGGCATGTTTACCAATGGGTTGCATTTCCTTTTCTTTTAACAATGCTCTGTACGCATTAAGGAACTGAGGAGACCAATTGCTGTAGTTTTGAAAGTGAAATGTTTTCTCATTCTTGTTTGATATAAGATTCCAGCTGCTCAACAGTTCAGTCTCTTTTGTCATATTTTTGTCATAGTTTCAAAATCCGTTAAATGTTTTCAATGGGGGACAGGTCTGGAATGCAGGCAGGCCAGTTTAGCACCCCGACTCTTTTACTAAGTAGCCATGCTGTTGTAATCCGTGCAGAATGTGGTTTGGCATTGTCTTGCTGAAATAAGCAAGGCCTTCCCTGAAAAAGACGTTGTCTGGATGGCAGCATATGTTGCTCCAAAACCTGTGTAGAGGCCCGCTGATAGGACGGGACAAACGGGTCTGTTGTCACTGAACTGACACTGGGTTGCTGGCTTTTGAACTGTGTGCTGATAACAAGCCGGATGGTCCCTGTCCTCTTTAGTCCGGAGGACATGGCGTCCATGATTCCCAAAAATAATTTCAAATTTTGATTTGTCAGACCACAGGACAGTCCATCTTACATGAGCTCAGGCCCAGTGAAGGTGGCAGCAGTTCTGGATTTTGTTTGTATATGGTTTCTTCTTTGCTTGGTAGATTTTTAACAGACAATGGTTTTCGGAAGTGTTCCTGAGCCTATTAAGTGATTTCTACTACAGAATCGTGTGTCTGTTATTAATGCAATGCCGCCTGAGGGCCCGAAAATCACGGCTATCCAATATTGGTTGTCGGCCTTGTCCCTTGCATACAGAGAATTCTCTGGATTCTATGTACCATAGATGATGAGATCTCCAAACCCCTTGCAATTTTATGTTGAGAAACGTTATTTTTCAATTGTTGCACTATTTGCCCACGCAGTCTTTCACAGAGTGGTGAACCCCTCCCCATCCTCACTTCTGACAGACCCATCCTCTCTGGAATGATCTTTTAATACTGAATCACGTTACTGACCTGTTGCCAACTGACCAAATTAGTTGTGTGATATTCCACCAGGTTTAGTTTTTTTAGCATTACACAACTTTTCCAGTCTTTTGTTGGCTCTGCCCCAACTTTTTTTAAATGTGTTGCTGGCTTCAAATTATTACATACAATGGATGACCCTTCTAAACTCTAGGCCTCTATTGATTAGACGGGTAAACAACACTCCCGTGGTCCTATTTATTTTATCCTGTTTATGTACACACACCCGCACACACACACACACACACACACACACACACACACACACACACACAACCTTGACTGGGAGGTATATGATGTGCTTGGCTTGATAAAAACAAGACTCTATTAGAGATCAAAGGCTTCAAGCTGACTTCTCCCTTAACAGATCTAGTTTGATCATACCGCCTCGGTTATCAGAATCTCTCTCCCTAATTATGCCACACACATATACACGTACACACACACACACACACACACACACACACACACACACACAGACACACACACACACACAATTTAGGTTTTGCTATCCTTTTGCTAACATTAATACCTAACCCTAATCCTAATTTGAATTTTAACTCCAGTTGTACATTTTTCTCTAAACCTAAATAGGTTTTTTTCTAGTGGGGACTAGTGAAGTGTCTCCACATGGTCAAATGTTCATTGTTTCACCATTCTTACTGGAAAAGATCATCTGCTCTCTTGTGGTTGATCCCTGCAACCTGTGTTGTGTACAACCATATTCCACTCCATGAGGTTCATCAGCTATCACTGCGAACTGAACTGAAGTCTGGAAAACGTCGTGAGGCCAGTTCACTGTCACATTGATACGGTCAACAATATAGGGTGTCGTGGGAGATGCAGTCTGAGTTCCAGTATTGTTTAAGGGTTGCATTTTGTCTAGGCCTGTAAGACTGTTTCAGACTCACGAGAGCTGGACTGAGCTTGAACTGAATCAGTCTTGTTGACATGGGAGGAACCGAGGGCCCAGGGCTGTCACCACAGTATCCTGGCATGGTGTCTGCACTGGGATGATAGTGGGGGTGCTGTAGGGCGAGAGGGGCACCAGCAGACTGAGTGAGCCCAGGGCCGGAAACCCAGCCTGGGCAGCAGTTAGCCAGCAACATCCCCCCTGAGAGCAGCCATGCGCCCCTGGGGGAAGTGGCACACGTGACCTGTGCCATTTTAACTGCCCTGGAGAGCACAGCACATGGTGTGAGGAACCTCACTTCAGCACTAGCACTAGGAAGACAGTGGGCTACGCTGACCCAGAGAGTCAGCCGACAGTTGCTCTTACAACCCACTCTCCTTTGGTTCTAGGCCAACATCACCATGACAACCTCAAAGTGCTACTGGAGATGTTAAAGAGCAGTGTAAGTGCATGAGTTACTCAGTGTTACACTTCTACTGGCTTTTCTCTTGGAGCCTTTTGGGCACAAGTCCAGCCTATTATCGGTTGGGCTGATTAGACGTGTGAGTACAAATGATGCTGACAAGCCATAAAATAGAAATAATGGTGTACAAAAACATTCGGAACAGTGAAACTTATCGTGACACAAACAGGCCCAATAACAGCTTTCAAGGATTCACACCCTGTCGGTATGTTCAGCCTTCCATCGGGCCTCATCCTAACAAAGCAGGTCTGAACACCCCTGTCATCCTTGAGCAGATCTCAACACCAGATGGCAGCGTTGCCTGGGAGATGACTCTGGAAGTCAAAAGAAGGTTCTGGATATATAATCTCTTTCTGACAAAAAAAGTTGACAGAGGAACAAAGTAGTCATGAAGCCTAAATGGTTCACATGTGAACACGGAGAGGCACAGGGCAGCTACGTGCAGAAGCACAATGTGTAAGAGATGTCTCCATTACCAGACAATGGAAATGCTTTCATAGGAAAATAAACAGAAGGAGAACATACAGCGCAAACACAAAACCCAGTGTGTATAAGAAGCACATTGTGGCAGGGCAGAGCGGAGTGGGACAGGGATATAATCAGAGCCTAAGAGAGAATAAGAGGCTGTTCCCACCAATCTTGAAGTTGACATCATGAGAACACTTTCCTTTATGGTTTTTTTCTGGTTGTATCAGATAGACTACAGTGGGGGATCAGCTTCATATGCCACTATTCTATGACAGAGGTAAGATGACTGTGGAGACAATCATTTACATATCTTTATTCACCCCCACCCCCCGCCACAAATTACCAAAACTGCACTGCACTCTGGGATTCCCAGTCAAGATCAGTATACCACAACCAGAATATGAGACTATTAAGAACGAAGCAGCTGTACTTTCCAAAACGTTCAGAACTGTGACTCTCCAATCCAATACTCTTGTGACTCTCCAAATTATCTGTTTGGCAAAACCAGGAAAGACCAGTGGATCCTAATGGTATCTTTAGCAAATTGTTAAAAGTATGCAAGTGTGCGAATACTCAACAGCCGCAAGAAAATGACGTGACGACAGCTGAGGTTAGCTATCATGCGTCCACTCAGGTAGAACCAGAGTTCAGATTAGCCAACTTTCTGTTGACCTGAGTCATGCTATACCTTCTCTTAACACTTGGGGTGCCACATCCTGGCCTAAGGATCATTGGGGCACAGAGAGCGATGGGATATTTAAGCCGAGTACTGGCTTGTGGTGGGCAGCTCTTAGGCTCTGACTTCTTATGCTGAGACACAAAGGCTTGGTTTTCCAGTACAGTGGAAGGGGTGCAAGGGAAAGCAGAGATTGAAATATGTAATAAAATAGGATGAAGAGATTTCAACACAGTGTAACAGTGGAAAGATTGTTGTGAAGTGATGTAGTGCATTCTGGGCCCAAAGTAAGGTGAGGAAAGTGAGTGAGTGTGTGTGTGTGTGTGTGTGTGAGTTGTGTGTCAGGGGTGGGTTGAGTGGTGGGGTGGGGGTGGGGGGGTTAGTAAGGTGATGGGGGGGTTAAGAGTCCGTTAGGGGCGTCCCTCTCTGACCACCAGCCCACTGAGAGAGGATGGGATGTGTCTGCCAAAAACACCGGGCCTGCGGCAAACCAGAGCAGTGCAGCATTCCGTTTGAAACCGGATCCCACCAAAACAACTGTATCCTGATGTGGTGAGGAGAGGGGGGGAGGGAGGGAGAGACGAAGACAAGGGGTGTCGTGTGGCTGGTCTCGCTCTCCTTCTTTCTCTGTTTCTATGGCTTTCTCTGCATTAACAGAGGTGGCAGGTGGGAAACAGAGGGTCTTTTTTGAGGGACTGAGGGTGGAAGAGGGGGAGGTGGGGTGGAAACAGAGGGTCTTTTTTGAGGGACTGAGGGTTGTTTTATTGTGTAACTGGTCGGTAACATCGAGTAACACCTCCATCTAATGCTTGGGCATGCAGTCTATCCCCAACCACAGACAACACAACAGGTCTATTTTACAACTGCTTTGTTTGAATCATGAGAACATTTTATGTTGTTGTTGTTTTTCCTTATTTTACCAGGTAAGTAGCCTAAGAACACATTCTCATATTCGATAATGACATTGGGAGAAATTATGGTTAATTGCCTTGCTCAGGGACTAAACGTCAGATATTTCACCATGCTGGATCGGGGATTCAATGTAGCATCCCTTTGGTTACTTGTCTCCTTTACAGGACAGAGGAGGAAAGGGATGAGACAGCCTGGTCTCATAGACCACACATGATAGTGTACATAAATCTGGGACACTGAAATGAGTATGCTATGTTATGTTTTTGTGTTAGCTAGAGTGATCTGTCTGATAGTGTAAATGCAAGAGCATGTATTTAGACTCTATAGGACTGGACATCAACCTCCCCAAACTTTTTAAATGTCAAATAGAACAATGCCTGTGTGTTTGTCTGATATGGATATGGTACAAAACAATACCCCACAGCCTTGTGAGTTGAATCGTTCACTCTCTTTCCAGGACCACATTTGCCAACTCCAGTCTAAAATAAAATGCGGAATTGCAAAACGTGATCCTGTAAAACTGATCATCTTGCTAGCCCTGGACTTTAGTGATGTTGTTTACAGGCTTGCTGCCAACATTCATCTCAAGAAATTAGACATAGTTTATCCCAATGCCATCCGCTTTGTCACCAGAGCTCCCTTAAACACCCATTATTTTATCTTTACACTGTAGTAAACTGGCCCTCGCTGCACGCATGGTTCAGACACATTGGTACCAGCTCATCTATAAGTCTCTCTTCGGCAAATCCCCTCCTTCTCCCTGTGCACTCCTCAGTACCAGCCTTCTTAAGAGAACACTGCTCCAGTAGATACCTCACTCTGGTCATCCCTAAAGTCAACACCTTGCTCAGCCATCATTCTTTTCAGTTTGTCATTCTTCTTCAGCCATCATTCTGCCAAGGGATTGGAAACAAACTGCAACAGACTCAAACTTGACACTTACATGTGGCCTTATTCGTTAAAACTCAAGCTGTCTGAGCTGCTAACTGATTACTGCAACTGGCAAGCAGCTTACCCAACCACATTAACGTCACCTATTATGGTGAGCACTCCTTAGTCTCTTGTTACTTATAATTTAACTTATAATTTAACAGCCCATGTGGTTGTTATCTATGCATTGTATCGATTTGTAAATGTGTACAATCTCATATGCTGACTTACCGCATTGCTCTTCAAAGGTTGACAGTTGGAATCCCTGGAAATGAAGCCTTTCTCAAATCTAAACCCTGTTCTTAACCATTCAGAAATTACACCGAACCCTAATACTGTAATATCCAATTTCAACCTTAACACCTAATGTTAACCTAAACCTAACCTTTACTTTAACCCTAACCTTCATAACCAAAATAGCCCTGAAAGACAAAAATAAACAGAGACTTTTGACCTTTTACAAATAACAAAATGTGTGATCATAACAATGTTATAAACAACATTTTAACACTTTACTCACCACACGAATAGGTCTGGTAGATCTTACCAAGCTACATTACCACTAGGGGTCAGGACTAGCTCAAATGAATCAGGGCAACAAACACATTCCACCGTGGCCTAGGGCAGTCCGGTCCTCTAGGCTGCTAGCTCTGATGCAGTGTTTGGTGGCAGCATGGGTTTAAATCTGGTCTAGTGGTTTTCCTTAATGATTGAGGTTCCCACCTGCATTTCATTGGTTGTTATTAATGCATGGATAATAGGGTTAACTTGTTCCTTGGAAGTCAATTCAAGCATTGCTACTGATTTTAATGTGCTCTATGTTAATTGGCTAACTTGTTGCAGGGGATTGAAACAGAGACAGAGAATGCAAGAGGGTGGCTGTTCTAGCTTCCAGGCCAATTGTAGATCTATGTAGATCAAAAAGCAATATTGTAATGTGCACCTGCCCTAAAATCCACCTGTCTTGTTATCGTACACACTCCCAGTAAGGTTAACTGTTGATTAGCAAACGAGACTGGGCTAACATTGTTCATTCTACTGCTGCCTGCATCAACTCATCAATTAACATGTCATAGGGCGAGGGAATGCCTGATAACATGAATGCAGAGCCACGTTTCACATAGACATTATTTAGTTTCTCTCAAACTCCATGAATTCATTCAACATCGGCCAGCTTAAAAGCAACACGTACAAAATGCCCACAGTAGCCTATAAAGCCGAAAACACTGATTTGTTAAAAAGTGTGTCCACTTCCAAACAGCCACTTCTGCTGGACACATTGTAAATAGGAAACGAGGTGCACTTGAGACAGAACAAGTTGATATGTATATTTTTTTCAAACAGCAAATAGTCCAAACAAAGGCAGTTTTAGTTTTCCTTTATGTAAAGACAATTTTTATGGGAGCCTGTTGACCCATAGAATGGCAATATGCCACCATATATGGTCCATTTTAAGCACTTACAGTGGATATAAAAAGTCTACACACCCCTGTTAAAATGCCAGGTTTTTGTGATGTAAAAGAATGAGACAAAGATAAATCATGTCGGAACATTTTCCACTTTGAATGTGACCTATAATGTGAACAATTCAATTGGAAAACAAACTGAAATCTTCGAGGGGAAAAATGAAAAATAAAAACCTTACAATAACCTGGTTGCATAAGTGTGCACACCTTCTTATAACTGGGGATGTGGCTGTGTTCAGAATTAACCAATCACATTCAAACTCATGTTAAATAGAAGTCATTACACACCTGCCATCATTTAAAGTGACTCTGATTAATCACAAATAAAGTTCAGCTGTTCTAGTAGGATTTTCCAGACATTTTCTTAGTTGCATCTCAGAGCAAAAGCCATGGTCCACAGAGAGCTTCCAAAGCATCAGAGGGATCTCATTGTTGAAAGATTTCAGTCAGGAGAAGGGTACAAAATAATTTCCAAAGCATTAGATATACCATGGAACACAGTGAAGACAGTCATCATCAAGTGGAGAAAATATGGCACAACAGAGACATTACCAAGAACTGGACGTCCCTCCAAAATTGATGAAAAGACGAGAAGAAAACTGGTCAGGGAGGCTTCCAAGAGGCCATATTAAAGGCAATATTAAAGGAACTGCAGGAATTTCTGGCAAGTACTGGTTGTGTGCTATATGTGACAACAATTCATATTCTTCATATGAATGGGCTATGGGGTAGGGTGGCAAGACGAAAGCCTTTTCTTACAAAGCAAAACATCCAAGCCCGGCTGAAGTTTGCAAAAACAAACATCAAGTCCCCCAAAAGCACGTGGGAAAATGTGTTATGGTCTGATGAAACCAAGGTTGAACTTTTTGGCCATAATTCCAAAAGGTATGTTAGGCGCAAAAACAACACTGCACATCACCCAAAGAACACCATACACCCAGTGAAGCATGGTAGTGGCAGCATCATGCTTTTGGGCTGTTTTTCTTCAGCTGGAACCGGGGCCTTAGTCAGGGTGGAGGGAATTATGAACAATTCCAAATACCAGGCAATTTTGGCACAAAACCTTCAGGCGTCTGTTAGAAAGCTGAAGATGAAGAGGAAGTTCACCTTTCAGCATGACAACGACCCAAAGCACACATCCAAATCCACAAAAGCATGGCTTCACCAGAAGAAAATTAACATTTTGGAATGGCCCAACCAGAGCCCAGACCTGAATCCAATTGAACATCTGTGGGGTGATCTGAAGAGGGCTGTGCACAGGAGATGTCCTCGTAATCTGACAGATTTGGAGCGCTTTTGCAAAGAAGAGTGGGCAAATATTGCCACGTCAAGATGTGCCATGCTAATAGACTCCTTCCCAAAAAGACTGAGTGCTGTAATAAAATCAAAAGGTGCTTCAACAAAGTATTAGTTTAAGGGTGTGCACACTTATGCAACCAGGTTATTGTGAGTTTTTTATTTTTTAATTTTCCCCCTCAAAGATTTCAGTTTGTTTTTCAATTGAATTGTTCACGTTATAGGTCACATTAAAGGTGGAAAAAGTTCTGACATGATTTATCTTTGTCTCATTCTTTTACATCATAAGAACCTTGGCAAGTGTGAAGACAATTGTATCTGAACTGTATCTGGTATCTGTATCTGGTATCTGTGATATCACATATCACTTGATTTTTCTGCGATTGATGGCCACAATCCTGCATGGTAAATCTTGAACATGACTGTGTAAATTCAACGCTATGGAAATTATTATGTCCATCTAAAATATTAAATTATTATTATTATGTCTATCTAAACTATTAAGTCTATCTAGTGTTTTATTGTCTCTGTCGTAATGTAAACAAGACCTATGCAACCAGGAAGAAGGGCTGATAAATTATGACATGTTGCTTAGAGTTTGCCAAATGGCCCTAAAATGACTATGCACAAGTAAAAATACTCTCTGGTCTGATCAGACCAAAATAATACTATTAGGCCTAATCGCTAAGCAATATTATTGCCAATTACCACTAATCACCTAGCTAATACCATCCCTACGGTGAAGCATGGTGGTGGGAGCATCATTCTGTGGGGATGCTTCTCATTGGCAGGGATTGGAAGACTGGACAGGATTAAAGGAAGGATGAACAGAGAAAACAATATGAAGGTCCTTAAAGAAAAGCACACCGGACCTCAGGCTGGGGCATAGATATTCAGCACGACAACAACCTGAAGCACACAGCCAAGACAAAGCTTTAGTGGTGTCAGGTAAAGTCTGTGAGGGTACCATAGTGTTTCAGTTTGAAGAATTAACTAACATCAAGTGATTTTGTCTAATGTGTTGGGGAGGGACAGGGAGAGGTGAAGGATGAAGAATGTGTAGGTTTGTGTGTGTGTGTGTGTGTGTGTGTGTGTCTGTGTGTGTTTGGGAGGGACAGAGAAGTGGAGGATGAAGGATGTGTAAGTGTGTGTGGGGAGGGGGGGGTGAGGTGGAGGATGAAGAATCTGTAGGTGTGTGTGTGTGTGTTGGGGAGGGACAGAGAGAGGAGGGTGAATGATGTGTAGGTGTGTGCCTGTGTTGGGGTGACAAGGGGAAAAATGAAGGTTGTGTAGGTATGTGTGTGTGTGTGTGTGTGTGTGTTGGGGGGACGAGATGGAGGATGAAGGATGTGTAGGTGTGTGTGTGTGTGTTCGAGGGGACGAGGTTGAGGATGAAGGATGTTTAGGTGTGTTTGTGTGTTGGGAGGGATGAGGTAGAGGATGAAGGATGTGTAGGTGTGTGCGTGTGTGTGTGTGTGTGTGTGTGTG